>JARWCS010164083.1:0-14311 GCA_034783895.1 Geukensia demissa | reverse complement strand
TTTTTGTAACACAGCAGCCCAGGGCACAGATTATCATTTTTGTAACACAGCAGCCCAGGGCACAGATTATCATTTTTATAACACTGACACCAATCATCCATGCGTCACTATCATGACTTTTGCTTGTTGGACTCGACATTAATGCTGATGCAAATTTTGGAAGTGATTGCTAAGCAATTTTATGCTTGTTTTCTAGATCTCTCTTGTAAGGGGTCCATCATATAACCTTTCAATTATTTATTTATTAGATTACTTTAGTGCTCATTAGAATTTCACCTAACTTTTTATGTTTTTTGTATGCAATAGTGTTTGTTAGAATAACAATTAAATTCCATTGACTTTCAAAAAAAATAAAAGTAAAATCTGAAATGGACATGGAACGGACACAATTTTTGTTCCAAAATTAAAAAAAAATGTTTTTGCGCGCTTGTATCTATTTTCAACAAAACATCTCCAAAATTTATTAAAAGATGGTTATAAAACAGCATTTGCACAACAACTTATTGTTTTGTCATAAAATATGAAATTTGGGCTAAACATGGGGCTAACCGTACCTACTCCTTTGATTATTTCTTCTGGTGAAAATTTAGTAAAGTAGTTTTGGGGTAAAATGTATAGTAAGAACAAATGTTTTGCTTGACATGTCATGCTATTAGGCTTTATATTGAATAAATTTTGATTTTTTCAATCAGTCATGATTATATATTCTTATTTTAGAAAGTAATAGTACAAAGTCTGAGGAAGGATATCATTACTGGTAAACCTCCAGTTGTTACTCAAATTAACATCCATGTAAGTCCTCACAGAACTGTTGGAAATTTTGAATATTAATAATAATTTTATTATAGCATTGCAGTTATCTGCTCATTCATGCACTTATCTCCCCTATTTGATCATTTGAATATGTGTTTCATGCAATTTATTTCCCCATTACCAAATAAAAAGGTTAAATCCAATGTTGTTTTTGTACAATGCATAACAATTATATATATTTTCTTAATACAAACCATTTCAAACATTTTCAGTCATGAATTTAAAAAAAAATTACAGTAAAGACATTTTACACTTATGCTACAAAGACAGGTTTTTCTGCAGTTACATGCGATTAACATGAATAACAATTTATTTTTTAGCCTGCCAGTATGCCAGGAGTCACAAGTATTGCCACATCTTCAGTGCCACCAGTAGCCCATACAATGCCACAACCTGCTCATTTGTTACTCCAGCCAGTTAACCAACTCATTCCAGCCGTATTTGCTGCTCAATCCCTAGGACAACAGATGTCACCACAAATATGTGCCATGCCACAGTTTGTTCAACCCATTTGTCAGCTGGTTACTTCAATTCCACAACCAGCACACATCAGCCATCCCATTTTACCACAGTCAACTAACCAACCCATTCTTCCACAGCCACCAAGTTTACAACCAAGTCCAGTCATTCCAATACAGCCTGCCAGGATATTGCCAGTGCCACCTACTCTTTCTTTGGTCTCTACAGCTGTTACAACTGTAGTTAGTTCAGCAACTGTCAAACTTGAACCTCCTTCTTCAAGCAAATCACAACCGTCTTCGCCATTACGAGTACCTCAGTATCCAAAATCAAGGACAAATTCACAGGTATTGTTAACAGCTACACACAACTGTCAGTCAGAGCATCAAGGGATGGAATGAACATGACCAAATCCAGTCCAGCCAAAACTGTTTTAAATATGATAAAATTTACTTTTTCCTTTTCAAAACTTTTATAAGTTTGGTATTTGGCTTAAGGGTAGACTTCTTTAAAAAAGTGACAAAATGCTTGTTTGTTGACAAAGAAGTGAAGTTTAAGATTTTTTTTATTGTAAGGTAGTTCAGGATTTTTTTAATGTATAAATTAATCTTGTAAACTAATTATTTTGACAGAGCAACACCAACAAGCCTCTATCAGTTTCATCTACCTCGCTGTCCAGACGACCTTCAGCGGATGACCTTGGTGACAAAACTGTTGATAAAAAACCAACTCCAGAGGAAAGAGAGGTAGTAAATAGATCACAGGATGATCATAGATTATATATTCAGGTTATTTTATGAATTGTATTTAAATGTGCCAGAATTGAAAATAGATTTTCCTCACCTGATCCTAAGGCTCATGTGAGTCATTGCCATCACATTGTGTCCGTCATTCGTTGTCTAACCAACTACAATTACAAAAACCTCTTCTGTTCAATTGCATGTCCAATTGGACAGTCATGTTCAACATCCCAGCTTGCCATACACGATAGCAGCTGTTGTTAAAACTGAAAAGGGGAGGGTGGTTTAAAAACTCTTTGTATCTGATACTTTGGTGGAATGGAACTAAGAATTTGGACTCAACAAAATTATGTTCAGTATTCATGCCCCCTCCCCCAACTGAAATGTTAGCCACAGCCAAAGAATCTTCTAAGCCTGTTGGAACCAAACTTTGGATTGGTCCTTGGATGGTCCTCAACCAAAATTTTGTCCAGCACTCATTCCTGGCAACCGTCATTGCTTAAAGAGGCCATTGTTGAGTATTTTTCAGGGTAGGCCTCTTGGAGCCCCTGGTTCTCTTCCCCAGCTACTGATGGCTTTAGAATTTTTTATGCTAGCATTGTCTGTTATTCCATTATTGCTTAAGATTTTTTTCAAATTTTTCTTCATGTACCAGAAGATCTATAGTTATTAAGATTGTAAGATTAAAGTTACATGTCAGTTTTTCTAGCCTTTGGGGCAACAACTCGGTTATGGGGTGGTGGGAGGTCAGCATTTAGGAAGTTATAAAATTAAGAGCATTTGGTTATATTAGCCTCTTGATGAGTTTAACCTTTTATGGTGCAGCCCTCATTCACAATTTGTATGAAGTTTACTTCACCATGTCTTTGGTCCTACAACCTTGATATTGGTATGCAGTGTATCTTAATGAGTACAGCCAAAATCTTCAACAATTGCCCCTTCAATCATGTTGAATTTTTTTGCACCATGGTATGTGCACCATGTTTCAGTGGTCCTAGTCCCTTACTATTTGGAATATAGTTGCATCCTAATGAGTACTTCCTGTATACTGCTCAACCTTCAACCCTATTCATTTCATGGCCCAGCATACCTAGTCATCAAATGTGATCACATTATAAACATAACCTTTGCTGAGTCAACATATTGTTTCTAACACTGCAGATGCAGATGAGACAAATATTCTGTGTTCATTTTATATATGAATTCAGATTTACTAATTTTTGACAGAATAATTTATGGCCCTATGACTCAGAAAATTGCCCAGCAAAGGAAAATTTTGTTTCATGCTTGAATTTAAGTACATGTACATAAAGTTGTACAGTAATGAGTTTAAGGTATAACTTATTTTTCTTTAAATTCATATATTTTTAAAATTGAAACATCTAAAGTTTTTCATTCAGATTTAATTCAGTTGAATTTTTGTTTTTTATTTACAGAAATTAAACTTCATGAATGCTCTTGAATTGATCACCAAAGAGGCATTAAATGGTAAGAATAGTTTTAATAAGAATAAGAATCCAAATTTTAAACACATTCTGTTAAGGCTGAATATTTATAAAACCACAAATTGTTATAACATTTTGATAATTGTTCAATTTTTCAACAACAAAAAATTCATTTCATACTGATAGTGCTTTAAAAACGATAGAAATCCTAAGGCATGAGACAGAGATACCGGTATCCCATTAGATAAGAATTTATATGGGATGCAAGCCAACTCCAAGCTAATACTTAAAGTATTATGAATAGGGGTTACTGTGCACAGATGTTTGAGAAATAAAATACCATTTCATAAGGAATAAGAAATACAAATTTGGCTTGCAGATTGAATTTTGATCTTTCAGCATGACATGTAAAATAAAAATTAGCAAACACATGGCACAAAAATAACTCAGTACCACCCTCTATGAAAATAACGTGCATGCTCAATACTCATACTGAAAACATAAGAAATCAATAACAATTTGAATTGTTTACAAAAAAGACAACAACAACCATTCAGAATGTATGAGAATTCTTTTCAGACTAACCAAACTAATGATACTTGTAAGACCTTCTGTCAGAATTTTTGTGACAGACATATTTGGTCTGGCTTTATAATCAGTTGTGGCAGATCTACAACATTGCTGTCAATCAGGACCCATGGATCCAACAGTTTGGGCTAACTCTGATAAAGACATTGTTCACAAATATCAAATTTATTTTTACTCTCACTAAATAGGTAGAAAAGTGAGCCTTTGGCAAGCATTACTTGCCTCTTTTGGCAAGTATAAATAGATTTGGATTTTCCAACTATGTTTAAAAATCCTTTTTTTCTGGAATAATAATTTCAAGAAGTTAATTTTGAAGACTTCATTATTCTAGTAGCATAACATCTTTTGATGTTTGAAACCCAGTTTATACATGTAGCTCATCAATATAAAAATAGGAGATGTGGTATGATTGTCCACAAGACAGCCATCCAGCAAATAAGTCAAAATTAAAATTCTACAGGTCACATTATGACCTTGAACAGTGAACAAAGATTAAGACCATGAATTAATCTAAAATCAAAATACAAAATGTGAAATTACTAATAAAATATGGCAATCTACCTATTACATGTATATTGAAAAAAAAACAGAGATGCAATCAAGGACAACCGCTGGACTTCAGGTTCCTGGCATGGGACGGGCACATATAGTATGTAGAAGAGATAAACTTGTTTTTGACTGCTCAACCCTCCCCCTAACCCCAAACCTGGGACAGTAGTGTGACAAAACAACAACCAGTCATATGAAATGTATTTAACACTTGAGATCCCTACAGAAAACAAAGTTTCTGAGTAGTAGTTCAAAATTCAAAAACAGCTGAAATGAAACCAAGTTTTCTTTAACTAGGGGATCAATACAAAACATTAGGTCAATGTTTGGATACAAATGTTAATATAAATAACTTAATGCTTTTCTATTATTCCACATGTTTATGGCTTTACTTGCTATAAAATTTTAGAAATAAAGAATAAGAGATATGATAGAAGAAGAAGGACCACAGCTAATCCACTGTACAATTTTGAACCAGACATAGTAAGTACTTGTAACTTAATACAGACGATTTATGAATCAAATGAAAATAGAAGTCTAGAAAGGGGGGATTGACAGTTTTTAACATTAATTAATGCTCTTTGTCAACTATACTCTATGTCAGAGTTTGCTGGAATGGGTAAATACGTTGTGAAACGTGAGACCGGGAGTATACATTGTCAACCCTGTGTAATAATTAGGTAATTTAGCTAAGATTAATTAGCCTGCAAAAATGCTTAGTGGCGGGCCTGAATGGAATTTTAAAAGTAATTCTTCTGATATGTATCGCAAGAAAGGGTCTGAATAAAAAAATGAGCGCAATTTTTCAAATTACCTTATAAAGGTCAAACTTCAGCGCTCCCGCCAAAAACAAAGATGGCCAACCCTCAACGTTAAATCCCCGTAAAGAAATTCAGGGGCAGATAATAGTATGCAAAACACTTTTGCATAGTGTAAAACATGAACTGTTAACCGTAGGATAATTCTTTCTTTTGATTTAAAATAAATCCAAAGGCGGAAACGCACATATAATTTAATAAAGCCCGATATTCACAGTCCAGAAAAGCTTGACATAGAGTATAGTATATACCTGGAACTAATATTTTCAAGTTGTAGTATAATTTAGAAACACAAATTTTTTGTCCAAAAATATCAGTACTGATTTGATATGCAAACATATCAATATAGGTCTTTTTTTAAGTTTTCATAGAATATCCCATTTGTTCATCTCCTAGCATTATACTGAATAAGTTTGATGTGAAAATTCAATTGTTTCGAAATTGCCAATTGTATATAGTTTTGAATAGATGACAAATGAATGAAGAACACATTGAAATAGTGAAGACCATATACTTTGCCTTTACTCTTGGTATCTGATATTAATATGTGTTATCCCTAGAAACAAGTAAGGATTCATGGATTTACATGATCAATGAAATATTAACTTTAACAGCTTGAAATGCATTATCTTGGAATAAGATCCTTACTTCTAAACGATGTTTTGCAGTGGTTTCTAAATCTAATTTATTTTCTAATTCCCTTATTCTTCCTTCTAATCGTAACTGAACAGTCTTCTCTATACTATTTTCTTCTAAATCTTTCAGTCGTGTTTGCAGTTGGTCAATCTAAAATACACAAAACAAATACATAATTATGTATTTTTAAACATTTTGTAAATGAAACTTCATCTTAATGTCTAGAAATATGCTCCCACACCTACAAAATTGGCTAAAGTTATGGAAATGGATAAGCTTAGCAGAAAAATGTTAACATCATATATAAGTTGCATATGTTGTGGTAATAGTTATACCCTAGTCATAGAGGAAGTTGATATCAAACAGCATGAAATAAGAATATGCCCCATCCATATAAAGCTGAATATCAAACTTCAATCTATCCAGCGGGAGACCAGAAAAGTGTCACTAAAATCAGACAAACAAAAATACAGAATGATGGATTGAATAGATGATTCCAATATACCAACTACTTGGTGATTGAGTTGATATGCATAATTTTCTTCAAATAGAGTTGATATGCAATATTTTCTTTTGATTGAGAGATATGTTTATTTTTCTTCTGATTGAGATGATATGCATAATTTTCTTCTGATAGAGTTGATATGTCTATTTTTCTTCTAATTCTATATACATATTTTTTCCTGATTGAGTTGATATGCATATTTTTAGATCAATATGCTCATTGTTGGATTTATATTGCTAAGAACTGCATGAAGATGTTGCGGGGAAGATGAGTACTAAAGACCACTCTTACAAAGGATCACAGACTGAGATTTTCTTAGAACTGTTTGCATGAAAAGGTTGTTGGCAAGTTGAATAGACTCTCATAAAGGATCAAATCCGAAACATTTAAAAAAAATTAGGGGCATTCAATATAAAATAAAATGGCCAAATAACCAAGGAATCAACTTTTCATGACCATACTAACCTCTTGTTTATACTTGTCTCTCTCTGTTGACAGTTCCTCAATGTGTTTTAAATTATCTGACATTGTTATCTGATCTACTGATTGCTGAAAAATAAAATAATTACACGATGTTGTGAACTACTTCAAAATCTCTTGTTTAGGAAATACTTTACTGAATTGCATACAGTATCTCATTGTTCATAACATGCACTTTTTGGTTATATTCATAAAAACTTTAAAATAGTGTTTAGTATACTGTAAAAGGTATTGGTATTCACAGATTGCAATATTTGTGGAAATATATTTTCATGCTTGTTCATGTCTTTGATTTTTTGCATGTATTGTGTATCTCCTTGTGATGATAAGTAAAAAATTAATTTTCCGCCTTGTACGAATTTTCACCATAAAACCATGTTCACAAAGATAGTGAAAATTAAAACATGATGAATATTGCTACTATGCAGTACTTCATGAAAGTTTCTGTAATTGTCAATGGTAGTATGATTCTAGGTATATTCTCTTGGAAATTTGCCTCGCATGCTAATTGTGGGTGATCCGGCTAATGAATATTCATGACATAATCATTGTCTGCTGCAGCGTTGTTTGCCACCAATCTATCATGTATATATGATAAAATAAAGACACATATGGACATACTTCAACAAAAAAGCACATTTTAAGGTCCATCCCTAACAGCTACTGTTTCACCATACAGCAGTGTTCTCTTTGACGAATATCGTTTCCGTAGGAAAAATAGTGAATTAGAAAGACAAATATCTAGATTGCTGATTTGTTTAAAATATTATTCAACAAGTTTTTCTTTTATGGTTGCACTGGCGAGAATGGGTACTTGGCGAGATTGGGTCACCAGCCAGTAATATAGTTCAGTCATGATTTCTTTTTCTTCCTAAATACAAGTTAATTTTAAAGAGATCAACCTGTTGAACAACTGCTTTATATTTTCTCATGATATCATTTAAGTCTTCTTCATTCTCTTCCACTCGACTCTGTAAATCTGCCTTCTCTCTTAGTAAGGATAAACTTTTACTTTCAGCCTGCAAAAAAAACACCAGTATACAATTAGGGACAGATCTGTGATTTTTGAAAGAGGATTGGTGCGTTGGGGTGGAAATATTATGCTAGGATAGTACAAATGTTTAACTTAAAAAAAAACCCTCCTAAAAGGGGCCATGCACATCTGGCCCTTGAAAATATTAGAAACCATTAATCATCAAACAAAATATAAAAGTGAAAAAAAATCAAACTTTCTTTATGAGGTAATGGGCCGTTTCAGAAATGCAATGGAATTATTGTTCTGACTGATATTTATTGGTTAATGACGTCATTTACGAGGACGCTGAGAAAGTGTAATAAGTTTTATGAGGACAGAAGTTGAATTTTTGAAACTGTCCATTAAATTATTATAAAGGATTATTTCTGTTTACTTACCTCAGTTTTACTTTTAGATAGTTCATCTAACTGTTGTTGAAGGTCTTCTATTTCTAATTCCATAGTTTTCTTGGCCTTGACAGCAGCAGCACTTGTAAATTCTTTATCATCTAACTGTAAACAAAAAAAAATACACTTATATATACTTTGTTATTATGGGGAATGGGGACAACAGATAAAATGAGAAAGGGAGGAAAGAAGGGAAGGAGGTGGGAGGAATGGAGAAAGATTCATTAAGGAGAAACAAATTCGGTTTTTAATTTTTTATTATATATAGGAAGAAATTGCATATAGGAACAAAATAAGGAAAAATATTGCTTGGTCAATGAGCTAGTTTGAGATATAGATGTTAAAAATATGGAGGAAATGTATGTCTTTGGATTTTTCATAGGACATGTGTTGGCACTGTTTGCCTTTCTTAGTCCAAATAAGAAATAATTCAACTTTTAATTAGATCTTGTTAGATGACTATTATTGATGTATGTTATACAGCCAGCTATGAAAAGAAACAAAGAGATAAATCATAAAAAATTAATGTATTTTAGATGATAAATAATGAGATTTTTAAAATCTGACAAAATCCCCAAAGTATCACTTCACACATTTTAATAGAATAGCCCTTATGAAAGAAACTTTTTGTAGTTTTAATCTTGCTGTAATAACAGTTATTTTTGCAGTTTCCTTCAAACTGGAGGTTATGCACAAACACAGGAAAGTAGACCAAAGTCCAAGAAATTATAAGTTTTTGAAAAACAATTTTTGATTGATTTCTTCTCTAACATGTCTAACTATGAAAACTTACAGCATTTCGGAGTTGTCTGATGGTGGCTTTCATACCGTCTGCTCCAGCTTGTTTCTGTATGACAGTTTCAGCATCTTTTAACAATGCTTTGGTCTTCCTCAGATTTCTTCTAAGTCTTTTTTCACTTTCTGAATTCATATACAAACAGCTACATAAATATGTACTTCCAATTTAAATTTGTTGTTTTTAACGACATCAAAACCTTTGATTTCATACACTTCAAACATTGGACTTTCAGTTGAAAAAATTTGTAAATCTTCAACTTTTTTGTAAAATATTGGAGAAGAAACTAGGAAACATACTAACAATTTGAAGTGCAAGAAAAAAGATTAGCAACAAAACACTTGAATGAGGAAATCGACAAATTTTGTAAATTTTGTGAAAGACCAAAAATCCAATAAAAATTTTATATAATATGTATCAGATGAACCTCTTTTGGAATATATCTGTCTTCAACGGCCAATTTTAATAGCATTTTTATTAAATCAATCAAACCAACTAGTCTTTATTTTATTTAACAATTTTAAATACTGACTACATGTCTTTTCATTCATGATGTTTGGTAGGCAAATATTTCACAGATTCCATAATAATTATATGTGGTTGAAAATTACATTCATGTAAAAGACTTAAGAGTAGTCCTAACTCTTTAAATCTTAAACCTTTTGTCAAATATTTGCCAGATTCTAGTTATATGTTTTTCAGACAATGTCTGTGAATACTAATTTATTTGTATGAGCTTTAGAAACAGGTATAAATGGAAGTAATTGGCCAGCATCTCTCGTCTGCTTCACAAGTACAAAGAAACTTGAATTAACCAACAATGTCTGAATATTCTTTTTTAGAAAACAGAAAAAAAACATATTCTGTGTAAAACTGAAACTGTGCAACTGGGTAACGTTCCTGAGGTCACAAGGAAAACTAACACTGATTTTATGACTGGTTCAAAAGTTTTCTGCTCCTCACCATTTGCTTTGGATTACAGCAGTATCAGAGGACTATATTATACTAGTTGCATAATATCACTTTTGATATTCAATACGCTTTATTTGATCAATGTTCGTGGTGATTGCAGGATAAATATTATAATCTAAACGACTGGAATTTGAGAAAACATACATCCCTCAAAAGATTGCAGGGGAGACAACAGAGTTTGTGTGGGCGAGATTTGTCCGGTGTTTGGTATTTTGAACCACTCATGGTATTTTGTTTTATATACTGAATCTAATATCTTTGAACTGATTATCAGTAACAGTGCCTTATCCTGAACTAGTATTTCCAATGATTTTTTTCCTATTTATACCATACGTATGTGTCTCTTTCTTACCTTTGTCTCGACTGTTGGTTACAGCTCCTAATTCCTGTATCTGTCTCTCCAATTCTTTTTTCTCATGCAATAGTTTCTTCTTTTCTTCATATTCTTCTTCTAACTGACTTTCGTATTGTTTAATCTGAAATTTAATATTTACACTCAGTTCATTTCTATACAGCTTTTTAAATTATATAATGGCACAAACATTGAGAGTGTATCCAAAATTCAATACCCTTTTCTCCTTCAGTTTCTAAAATTGCTTCTAATAATTAAAAAATCACCTTCAATCGGATTTTTACAGCTGTTTGACAACAATAGCTGTACATTTAAATTCTAGCCTCTCAGATTGCTAGTATCCAAGCCTTAAATGGAAAAGGCACTAATCTGCAGCTTTGATTCAAATATCCAGCTGTTGAAAGAATATTTTTTAAACTGGCAGAAAAAATCAGAATCTACCGGGTTAATTAGGAATAGATTTGAAGTATGGATACAGTATCAATGTTTGAGCCGTAATAGAAGTTGATCATCATGAAAAACAAATATTTTAAAAACAGTAGATGATTATGATGATAAAACACAAAAACTTTCATCTAGTTGAGCTAAAACAATAAGAATGACATTTTACACTAAAATTACAAGAGCCTTTTTTCTGAAAGAGACAAAATTAAGCAGACAATGAAATCAAAGTTTAATGAATGTCAAAATCAATACCTACCGTATTCCTCATATAAAGTGTCATTAAAAAGCCGGGACGCTTATTAGAATTGATAAAATCTGGAATTCAATCAAGTCCAGTTGGAAATATTCTCTGTTTCTGTACATTAAAACAGCAAGAAATGGAGAATAATAGTTCCCGCCCTACATTAAATGTGTTCCAAAATATCAAATTGCTGTTTTCTCTTAGAATTTTCTATTCTTTTAACTTGTCAAGCATTTTAATAGCTGGATTTTGAGGGGGGTGCCAAAGAATTTCATATGAAAATAAGTTTAGGGGGCACTTATAGTGGCAGGGATGTTTAATACAAGGAATACAGTATTAAAGCAATAAAGAAGATGTTTGCAAAACTATAAAATCTTGTGATAAAGATACCTTTTTCTGTGTGGAGTATCTCATTTCTTACATCTCCTCTTCTTTTTCTTCTAATTCTTTCTGATGTTGTTGTCGTAATCTCTCGTAATTCATCTCCAAACGGATCTTAGTCTAAAACAATTACATAAGGTGTATGTTACATTTTATCTCAGCTTTCTGAATAGCAGGATCATCATATGAATTGAAATTTGATGCTTCATAACCCAATGAAGCACAATGCCCAAGTTTTCACGTGCTTTCATCATTCATGACAGTTTCTGATTGACACTAATAGCAGACAGATGATTATGTGATTATAAGAACTGAGATCTAAATTTTGTAGTGTCATTGGTCATTGGGTTATCATTGTAAAATAATTCACAGAAATCACATTTTAACTTAATTGCACCATTGACAACACTTATACATGGCAATGATACTACACAAAGATGAATTCAATACTTAAAACAAATGAATCATTTAGAATCACTGTAAGACAACTTACTCTCTTTAATATAATGTCTCTCCTGTGCTTGACAGTACTTACAAATACTAGTGGTGGTCTGCATTTTGATATATTTTAATTAATGAATTTTAAAGAAACAGAGTGTTTGTTGTGAGCTACTGATGCTTTTTACAGGCTTCAAATATTTAGTTCCTAATTATATATACTTATTAAGTCTTCCAGGAAGTAGTATGGCAAAATCAGTATTGATATTTTCTTATAAGTATGTTTGCGGTCAAATGAAGCCCATACTTGTTCTAGCTGTTGAATCTGTCCAGCTTGTTCATCTAACTCTTCCTCTTGATCTTTCAGTTTGGCTTCTAATTCATTCTTTGATTTTTTAAGAGCCATTACTTCATGACCTCCAGCCTTAGAACCTGATAATGTGACATCTGTTAATTCTCTGTCCAATCTGTCAGCTTTTTCAGCAGCTATTTCGTAATCACCCTTTATTCTCTACAAAAGTATTTTAAAATATAATAAGAAAATGGACAAGGAGTTTCAAAAAAGTTGATGACAACAAAACATTTATATACATGTTTGCCACTGATTATAATTTTGAAAATCTGAGAACCTTAAATCCCCCATTTTACTTACTGTAAGATCTTGTTCTAGTGTAAAGTTCTTTGATAGAAGTTCATCTTTCTCTCTCTGTAGCCTTTCCCTCATTGTCCTCTCACCCTTTACTTCTTCTTGTACTTTGGACAGCTCTGCATCGAATCTACAAAAATAGTTACTTTAAAATGAAACATAATAATAAACTCCCATATTTAAATAATGTGTGACTTGTTATAACAAAGCTGTGTTAAATGAATACTTTACTGCACCATGACATTGAACTACATATAAACTTCACATGTTCAGGCAAAATACCTATCTAACATTTCAAATTTTTTTTAAATCAAAATATCATTTTTCACACACACATGTGCAGGCATGTCAAATACTTTGAATTGATTGTTTGTTTTGTTTTTGATTGATTGGGGTTTAATGCCACTTTCAACAATTTTTCCATCATACTGCAGTGGTAAGTTTTACTGGTGAAGGAAGCCAGAATACCCAGAGAGAACCACCAACCTTGGGCAGGTAACTGACAAACCTTACCACTTTCATGCAAGTTAACTTTGAATTAAAATAAAACTATTCATAAAGTGACACATTCAAGTATATAAAAAAAACTGTGCTTTCATTCTTTTACATCTCTGTGGCATGCAATCTAAAAACAAAGTCTTATAATCACTTAGTATTGAGTCTTCCCCGGAAGACATGCATCGCCTGCTTTCTATTTGCCTAGGGAGGCAAACATTAAAGGCAATAAGTTTAGCCAATTTCTGATGAATGGTTAAGAAGGAGTAGCGGATTAGAAATTATTACCCCTCTCTTTTCAGCATAATGCAAGTCAAAATTGTACTAGGAATTTACAGCACTGAATTCCTGGGAATATAAATAGGAGGTGCAATACTACATCATTGATAAAGAGTATCTGAAAATTTGTTTTATTTCTATTTAATAAGTGGTTTAGGAGGAATAGCAGATTAGAAGTGGTACTTGCCTTTTTCTCGCTGCATTTTAAAAGTCAAAAGTGAAGCCAAAATATTGATTTTCTGGAAAATTAAAATAGAAGGTGCAATACTACCTCTATTGATAAAGAATCTGTGAAAGTTTGTTTAATTTCTATTGAGTGGTTAAGGAGGAGTAGCAGATTAGAAATGGTACCCCCTTATTCACTGCATTTTATAAGCCAAAATTAGAGCAAAATTTGAAATATTGATTTTCTGGAAAAATAAAATAGGAGGTACACTACTACATCTATTGATAAGGATTTTGTTAATATTTGGTTAATTTTTGTTGAATGGTTAAGGAGTAATGGATTAGAAATAGTTGCCCCACTTTTTTCAGCATACTGCAAATTAAATTTGCACAAAGAATTTACTGCACTGAATTCCTGGGAAAATAAAATAGGAGGTGCATTACATTTTTTACTACATTTTGTACTACATTCATTGATAAAGAATCTGTGAAAGTTTGTTAAATTTATATCGAGTGGTTAAGGAGGAGTAGCAGAGATTAGAAATGGTGTTCCCCTTTTTTCACTGCATTTTATAAGTAAAAATTCCAGCAAAATTTAAAATATTGAATTTTTGGACAAATAAAATAGGAGGCACAACACAACACCT
>JARWCS010163973.1:0-14313 GCA_034783895.1 Geukensia demissa | reverse complement strand
TTGTGTGTTCTATGTTTGTCTTTCGTTTCATTTTGTTGGCCATGGTCTTGTCTGTCTTCCGACTTAACTATTTCTGTTTGCCCCTTTGGTATCTTCGAATTCCTTTTACTTCCCCCGCTTCCATTTATGATATATGTATCATTACACTTGAAATTTATACAAGTGTATCTGTCTTTTGTGTAATTTCGAAACAAATATTCCGAAATGCCCCTAGAACAAAGCACTTCACACCACATAAAAAGAAACAATGTATAAAGCAGCTATTAACGAATGAACAGAAAAACTCAATTATTCACAGAACAACAAATATAAAAATATCAAGGAAGAATATATTACCCTATCATGTTTTCTTATGTTAGGTTTCATGATTTTATTTGTTTAATTTCAGATAAACTTGTTAGAAGGAAAAAGAAGCTTACATATCAATATACTATTGAGGCAGTTTAAAATGTCAAGTGACGAGATAGTCCAGTTGTTACGTGAAGGTGCTAGTGATAAAATTGGTGCAGAAAAACTTAGAAATCTACTCAAAATTCTTCCTTATGAAGATGAGGTAACCAAGGATTGTCTTACAAAAATACTATGTACAGTTATACAATTTCATAGTTACAATTCATATCTAAAAGACTTCACTGTATAGTTATATAAATACACTTATAATGAATTATCATACTTTGGCTCTGATGGATCCCTGACGAAGGTTACCAAGATAAACAATTCAAACACAACACAACCGGTAGTATTTTTTGCAGAAGGAATGAAACAAATACGCTTGAGGTAGGCATCCTGATTTGAAAGAAGAAGTATTCCAATTGTGCTGGACACAATTTCTCACCCGCTAAGCCTGCAAAAAGGCATCGGACTATGGCAAAAATCCAAGCCTTTGAGAAAGTTAAATGGTTCATGCCCAAAGAATAAAATAATACCACAATAAGGAAAATTGTATAATATATTTGAACTATATAATATGCATTTGATCACTGACCCTTTTTAAAATTTTAACATTTGAAAAGAAGAAAACGAAGTAAAGTGTTAAGTCACCATAATTAATTGTGTCATTTTAGGTTGAGAAGTTGAAAGGCTTTGATGGTGATAAAAGTAAACTAGGCAGTGCTGAAAAATTCCTTCTTAGTCTCCTAACCATACCATAGTAAGTAACTTCTACCATGATTTATTCCACCGAATGCTGTATTTTAATCATGCAGGAAATATTATACTATTAGTATAGACAGTTAAAGCAATCAATATATTGTGAAAGGAAAAGTCCCTAGCTATAACTGCAGAGCAAGACATGGTGAATTGGGCAAATCATTTTACAGACTTTGTTTGAATTATAGCAAAAGGGATGGCTGATTGAAGTGCTTCCTTTTTCAGATTTTAGTAAAATTACAGTGTAAGGCATGCATGGTTAGTTGTGTTGGTTCTTTGTCAGGATTTTTGTAAGATGTGCTTGTTTGTTGTTTAGGGTTTTGTAAGATCACACAGTTAGACATGGTTGTTTGTTGTTGTTATTAGACCAGGTTTTTTTAATATTACAGTCAGACATGGTTGATCGTGTTTGTTCTTTCTTCAGGTTTTTGCCAGATCACATAATAAGACATGGTTGGTTGTGACGGTTTATTTATCAGATTTTGCTATGATCGAGGAGTTCGGCAATGGTCGATTGTTGTGGTTCATATTCTAGTTTATCAAAATAAGGGAGTCAGAAAAACTTGACTGTGATAGTTCATTTTCCAGATTGTTGGAAGATTACAAAGTAAGTCAAAGTTGATTGGGATTATCATTTTCCAGACTGTGTAGAGTACAGTATGAAGACATGAAAGAAACATGGTTGATTTATGATATTTTGTTACAAGGGCATTTATTGTGCTATTTTTCTCTCTCTCTAACTACATGTATATATTATTATAGTTATAAATCAAGAATAGAAGGATTTGCTGTAAAGGAAGAGTTCAATACGAATATGGATTGGATAAAACCGGCTATAGAAGCTGTAATAGACGCTGCTAAAGGTAAACACAACAGTTGTTAATAAAACATAGATAGTTAAATTAACGGAGGAGATTTATCTCACAAAACCTCCATACAAAAATTATGTTTTTAAGTTGAAGAAGTGTGTCATATAACTACAGGTCCACCTTACTTTTTAATTTTGAACAGACTGTTCTTATGGAAGTCTTTTCACAAAGTCCTAAAACATTATATGCTTCGGGAAGCAAGGTCTTATCAATAAATGTTATTATGTAACATATATTTAAGCCAAAATAGGCCTAATGAAAAATGACAGGCATCTTGATGACACGTTTCTGAAAAAACCATCACCAGATATTCTCATTGGCAGCAACTGTTTTATTTTTTTTAATTGCTAATCATAAATGACGAAAAATAGAGAACATCAAAGTAAGGTAGACAAAAACAATTTATCATTAATTTTTCCTTTAACCTTGCAGACATGTTTGATGTATCTTCAGTGGTACACAATTAAAATCACAGTGTGTAAAATACATAAACGAAACGTGAGGTATACACGGAATAAATATTATGTATTTCCTCAACTATTATCATTTAAGATTTTAATGGCGTTACTTGGTTTATAAACTGCTAAAGATACGTCATTAGAATAATTACTTCCTTGAAATTATCTTGAACTCTGTTTAACAAACCTTTTTAGTACAAATACCATGTGTATATATTTGTCTGAATATTCAAATAGTGGTATTTTGTTTAAAACTCTGCTTTTATTGTTTATTTGACAACTTTGATTGGAATTATCACCATATGAATAAGTTTTAATACTTAAAATAATGTCAACCAGAGTTGAAGGTTAACAAACCTATTACTAGTGTTGTCACAGTTTAAAAAGATACCTGAAAAAGCATATTTAACTGAATGATAAGGTGTCTTGCTAATATTCAACATGCACATAAACCGCTTTTATATTTAGGTAAAATTAAGTTGAATGTTATTTTTACAGAAATAAAAGAGAACAGTCATCTCCACGAGCTCTTGTATTTGGTGCTAATAGCTGGAAACTACCTAAATGCTGTAAGTTTGTCTAACAGTATTTTGGTAAAAAAAAACTAATAATTGAGTGGATCATTTACTAGTTGTTACATTAACTGAATCGGAAGCCGAGCCCAGTAATGATTTTTTTCTGCATAAAACCTGACATTGATCAATAATATCATTTACATGATAACATGTTAGAAATAACAGTAAAAGTGAATGTTATCTACGTCCAGCGTAGAATACCTATATGAGAGATCAAAAGTGCATAGTTCAGGGACAAGAAAAATTTGTAACAAACTAAACAAAAAGAACAAAGGTTTGGAATCAAATATTTACTTTACAAAACAGGAGTAGGATCAGGTGCTATGGAAGGGTAAGCGTCCCCTGTCCTGCACGCAGCACCAAATCATATTATTGCAACAAGAAACAAAATTCATATTAAAAGGCAACATAATAATCCAAACTACACAAGTCTATTACAATTTCGAAAATAGTTTTTCCTGTTTTTAACGTAATGGTTATTAAATTTGACAACGAAAATTCAATCCATCAGTGAGTCCTGCGTAAGGTCCTATATTTTAAGTATATGTTATGGTAATATTCATTTCGCCTAACCTTGGTTAAATATTTAGATTTAAACACTTAACAATAAATTATGAAATTTTGTCAGATTACCTGTTATAATACCATAAACTATTTATTAATTCTAATTGATATTATTTGTTATTATATAAAAACAAATCATATCCAAATATTTGCTCTCTGGATTATGAGGACTAGCCTTTGTCATTCTTATTGTGATTATAATATTTAATCTAATTGGTTCCTTTCAGATTTAGTGAGAATTTAATCATAATCTATTACATTTATGTATCATAAAAGTCAGCCGGTAAACTTTTGTCCAGGAATTAAATGTTATTATTGTGATACCGTTTACATATACTTGCCTGATTTGATGATCAAAGCTTCAAATAAATTCTCAAGAAGAAGTCTTTTATTCATATATTATCATGAAACCTGCAATAAAAGTGACCCTCTCATGTCATAGAGTGTGTCTGGGTATAGGTACATCAATAAAGGTGACCCTATTACGTAAAATAGTTTGTCTGGTTAAAGATACACCATTGGAATAAAAGTGAGCCTCTCATGTCATTCAAGTAATCTTATAATTTGTAGAACATTGAAAACCTGAAGTAAAAATGACCCTCTTAATTCACAGAGTTTGTCTTGTAATGGGTACAGGTTTGAGAACCTGTAATAACTATTGATCCTCTAATGTCATTGAATTTGTCTTGAAATAGGCTGAAAAGGTCGATCAAATTACTTGGTTTTTTTGCATATTGCTTTTTTGTCATATATCTGCTTTTAATTTACAATACCTTTTTGCTCCATGTTATCTTTGAAGTCTTTTTAAGTAAGATGGGATTGGAGGGTCGTAAAAATGTATCCTGATTATTCTCCCATCTATTTAGGTTCGAAAATAGAACAAAACTGCAATAACTAATCCAAAATAAGACTTGGTATACTGTCAAAAAACAGAGGACAAGAAAGTTAAAGCCAAAGGTTATGTGCTCTGATGTTATGTAAGTTGTGAATAAAAGACTATACATTTGATAGTTAATTTATTGTATTACAGGGAAATTATGCTGGTGATGCAGCTGGCTTCAAACTGTCGTCTCTGATCAAACTTACAGAAACCAGAGCAAACAAACCAAGAATGAACCTACTCCATTTTGTAATCCTGGTAAGATCTTAGTTGTAGACTTCTTTTCAGCTTCCATTGTTTCAAGATTTTATGTAAGTTGTTTTCAAATTTTGATAGATTTATTTAGAAGAAACATACACAATACAATAAGTTGTCATCATTTTGACTAAACCTAAAAAGTGTGATTTTTAAACGATTACGAAATTAAGTTTCATTGAGCTAACAAATTCTCTGGCTAGCCGCTCTCCTAATAACTGTTACTGAAGAAACATATTGTGCTCATAAAAAGCATCATGCATTATTGTTTATTATCCATTACAGTTTTCTTCTGTTTTTGTGATTATGAAACTTTCTGTATTTCAGCAAGCTGAGGAGAAAAATCCGGTTTTACTGAATTTTCCAGATGAAATGAAATATTTGAAGGATGCCTCACAGTAAGTATAAAGTAGAGCTTTGACCTTGAAGACAACTACCGTGCATAGAAGCCTTGGTAGATAGTTATTGTCATATACTTTCTTCCTTTGAAAATAGCAACACTATAACATTTGTATAATAAGCGTTTTTGAACAATTTAACTTGAATATATAAGTAATATGCCAAAGTTTTATATGATATGAACAATATTTCTAGACTCCTTCTTTTTATGTTTGCTCGATTAAAACACTGTAACATTTAACCAATCTGATAATTTTGTAGAGCCTCACTGGAAAATGTTACCACTGATATTAAAAACCTTCATGAAAAAATTACAAAACTATCATTGCAAGCTGAAACGATAGGTCATGATTTCCAGCAACAGATGTCAGACTTCTTGCAGGTAAGTCGCGTGTGTTTTATTTTTTTAACATTTTATGTAATTGACATTACTTCTAAATCGTAGTTTTGTTTTCATTCCAAACTGTTACGTTGTATAGACCACTGATAAACCATGATAATCAATGATAATCAAAATAGCCCGCTAGAAATAATGCTTACGAACTTGTTATATTTGTACAAGACCAAAGTAAAAAAGCCTAGTAAATACTTGGAACCCGATTAAGTGTTAAAGAAGATTTTATATCCAGTTCCTTATTCGTCATCCTCACAAGACATTGCAGGAGGTTAAACTTAAAAGTAACACGCTTTCATGATCAGTGGATGTAAATACATTTACACTTGTTAAAAAGGTATTTCATCTAATTTCAGCTGGCAAAGGCAGATCTTTCAGAATTACAAGAGGACTTAAAAGACATAGACAGTCTAAAACTAGAACTTGCTGATTTTTTCTGTGAAGATGCCACAACATTTAAACTAGAAGAGTGTTTTACAGTCCTAAATACCTTCTGCACTAGATTTAAGAAAGCTATATCTGTAAGTTTTAGTTTGGATATTGACTTTTATCAAAGGAACTTTGTTTTAATGAATGTGAATTGATGTTGTTTGTTATTTCTATAAAAACGAAGAACATTACAGGAGTGATTACATTTTTTGTTTAGTGAGGCAATAAGTTGTGGGTACATTACTTAGTTGGATAATTAAAAGTCAAGTCAACAGTAAATAATACTAGACGAAACTAGGAAATGTGAAAAAATAAAGAAGACAAAACAAACACAAAGCTCGGATTATACGAACTGCGCTTTCAACTAGAAGTAGGATAAAGGGGTCCAGGAAGAAAAAAATATCTTAATAAGTATTGTATAACAAAGTTTTTCTGCGATAATCCAATAAGACTTGGGAAAAAGATCACTGGCACTTCCATTGCAAGACACTTTCAAACTTACACAAGTGTTAAATATTGTCAGACTTGTGCATGTCAAATTAGTGTGAATGATTTGTAATAAAAATTAATCGGTTCAGTATGACAGCTATTGATATATAGTTATATGAACTAGTGAGTTAATGAGTATAGGGATAATCAAATTTGTTATTCGTTTTGCTTATTTTGTCCTCTTATTCTTCATATATTGAGAAAATAAGTAAATTTATAAATTTACTGAAGACACAGCTAAGTGTTTATATCCCTGCATACTTACATTTTATATTATTTCGATTTTATATTATTATGATTATTATCATCTTTTTAGGAAAATGATCACAGAAAGAAAGTTGAGGCAAAACAAATTGAAAGACAAAAGCAGAAAGAAATAGAAAGAAGAAAACAACAAGGTGGGTATTTTCACCTGCCTTCGTTTACTACTAAACTTTTTAGTTGGCCAATAAATTAATTGTTATTGGCAAACTTATTTAAAGCATTGGTCTTTAAACTGCAGCTCCTCAAGGAGTTTCTTGATAGATGAATAGTTGTAAATCTCTTTAGGATGAAGAATTGATGTAATACACAGAATACTTACGAACATAAGCCGCTAAATCTTCTAGGCTTCTCCGGTTAAATCTCTCAAAGTGAAAGGCACATTTCACAATAGTGATGTCTATACATACTTTCGAATCCGCCTTTTGTCTTATTTTTAACTTCCGGTCAGATTTTTACATATTTCACATCTCATGTTTTATATATTATATTTGGGATTCACTGCATCCACAACTGACTTGGTTTACGGCGGATGATCTATTGGTACCTGATATTCACTTCTTTGCATTGCTTCATTTTGTCTGTTTAAGTTGAAAAAAACGAACAGAATTCAACACTTAGTAGGCCTTTTATGAAGCCTTCAAAAACATATCACATTATGAAAAAAGTTTATATTTTCTTAATAAATAACCCAAACGCATGTACATTGTATATTTAAAAGAGAGAATACGTCTTTTTGTTAAATCTGCAAGACATAATCTATTACATTTAATCATTTTATTTCCATTTGCAGAAGAAATGGCAGCCCCTGAAGAACAGAAAATTGATCATGGATCTGAAAATATTGTAGATTTGCTTCTGGCTGATGTTAGGAGCGGCTTTGCAAGTAGAAGGGCTGGTGATAGTAATTTCTCTGTTACACGTGTTAAAAAAGTCAACTTAGATTCGAATGAGAATATAACTGGAAATGCTGACAAGTCCGGAAATCCTGATCAATTTGTACGTCTTGGGTATGGACGACGGAGCATGCGTCGTCGGAAACCGGATAAGGTTGATGACAGTGCAGATTCAGAAAGCACATGTAGCAGTTTAGAAGATGCAATGGAGACTGATCGGAAACGTGTATTACAAAGTTCGCAGGATACATTATTTGACATTCTTTCTCAATCAGATTCGAAGTCTATAGAGCCTCAATTTGAACGTTATCCGAGTTTGCGAAAACGTCGTCAAGAAAGGCATGAAAAACGAAATTTGCTTGGTGTTTCTGGTGAAAGAGAAAGAGCCCTTTCACCTGCTGTTGACAATTCTGCAAATTTACAAAGTTCTAGTCTTCCTTATAGGTCTAAAACGCCGTCAATAGAACGCTCAGAGGATGTTGAATCACACAGTTCAATTCGTAGAGTGAAAAGCATGTACGAAAAACGTGAAATAGAAAAGGAAATTGCAAAGCAAAATGAAGACAAAAACAGAAATGAAAGTAAAGAGGACGAAAGTGATGCCTTAATCGAGAGAATCAAACGCAAAATCCAAAGAAAAGAAACACAGTCACCTGATCCTAAACGTGATATTCCAACGGATCATGTGGCATCATCATCTGAGGATCCTCGAACTCCAAAATGGCGTACAGGCATCGTGTCAGATTTACAAACAATTGATGAAAAAAATAGACTTGAATCACCAAGCAGAAAAATGTTCGATTCCTCGACCACAAACCCACTTGATGACATTAAACGCCGAGTAAGCCGGCACACATTAGATCCTTCTGATCTTAAGAAAATGCTCGAAAAAGTTGATAAATCTTCAATTGTTAAATCAAATGATTATGAGAGTGAAGATCAAAAGGTGTCCGTGTCTGTGCGCAAGCAAATTAATCACCGATGGCAAAGTGATCTAGGCAAATCCGATATTGACAAAGTTCTCAAAACTATTGAGGACAGAGAAAAACAAAAGGAAACTCAAATGTCAGCTCAAGATGACTCTTTTATTGATATTCCAAAATCTGATCCAAAATTCGAAGAAACATTACAAGTTAAGCGAAAACAACGAAAACAGAGATCGACGTTGTCGTACGACGATGTTCATGCAGCATTGCGCAAAATAAGGACAGATGAAGATCCGGAAGCTAATACAGAACAATTACATACAACTGTAGTAACTGCCCAGAATGCAACAATAGAACGCGATCAATCGCCGCCTGCAATTCCGCCACGTTCTCCTTACAGAGACAATGTAGAAACTGAAATGTCTTCACCAGCACAAAAGACAAACATGAGTAAAGCAGCCAAACTTGCAGCTAGACGGAAATTCAACCATAAACGTTTTGGTGACAAGGATAGACCCGCGTCCGCAGGCGACAGTAGTCGATGTAAAAGTGACGTACAAAAAGAGGAAGTTGACCAAGCCTTAAGGGACCTGAAAAATGGTATGAGTAGATCAAAATCTTATGATGAATCTGTTGCTAGAAAAGCAAGTGGTGATGGTGTTGTAGTAAATGGTGATATTTCACCATCACAAAGAAAATCTTTTCGCGGCAGTGCTGGACGTCTTGGGTCTGACGGACGCAGGAAGGCCATGTATATTCCTAGCAGTGATAGTGACAGTGAACATCCTGACGGCACTTCATCACCTAAACGGCCGTCGAGTAGTAAAAGTGATAGTCCAAATAGTTCGAGCCGACTTTCGATTAAATCAACTAGTACTTCTACTGAGACATTACGCTGTGATACTCCATTTAGTGACAATGAATCGCCAGGACAAAAACGTAAAAATTCTACAAGCAAGAGTCAAGATCTTCTCGATAAAGATGAAATACAAAAACCATTATCGAAAGACTATGATCAACCCATAGCACCGCCGCGGTCTTCAAGAAGAGCTGTTAGTCTTGTTGAAAAGTCGGATATTGAAAATGCAGTAAATAAATTTGAATCTAGACCTTTAGAAGAATCTGACGCATCTCCAATGACTTTAATGGCGAAATGGAAAAGCAAACGAAAACAGAGGCGAAGTTTTTATGATAACGTTCAAGATAGTGATAGCCCAACCTCGCCGAGAGGGACACACTTCCCCGATACAAACGAATCTTACATGTCAACCAGTCCTAGAACAAACAATGGACTTACAATCAACCACAAGTCAGAAAATAGTGCCGATTCCTTAAGAAATGATGTAGGTTCCAGATGTAGTTATGCCAGCAGCAGTGACAGCGCACGTGATGAAGGTTTTGAGACCATGTCTGGAACTGTTTCACAACGTACATCGATGAGTAGTACACTAGAATCTGAATTTACGCCTACACTTCCACGCAAAATATTAGAAAGTTTGAAACCTCATCAAAACGAAAAACCAAATCTTATAGAAGACTTCACACCACCATCACAAGAAATAGTTGTAGCACGTGTTCATAAGCAAACTGAATTAAACACTCGTAAACAAAGGACAGAATCGTGGACAGAACAAGTTGTAGCAACTACAACAAACATTGATAAAGATTCATCGCTTGATTCCTCGTTCGAAAACTCGGTAGCATCGCCGGACAGTGGTCATGGAACATTCAAGGAGGACTGGACAGAACAAGATCTCGAATCAACCTTGAAAGCTTCCCCAACAACCGACAGTCCACGGTCGCCTTCCAGTAAAATATCTACAGCACCGTTAGCAACGGCCGAGAAATCTTATAATATTTCTGAGAAAAAGAAATCCGTTCCTAGTTACATGAGAGGAACTGCCAGTAGCTCCAAGAAAAAGGATAATATCAGTACTTCATCAGATACAAACAAACGAAAGAGTACTACTCCATCTCGATCGACAAATCTCAATAAAACAAAGACTGGCTCAAATACTAGTTTAAGTTCGTCAATTTCAGAAAGTAGTTCTAAGATTTCAACAAAAACAACTCCAACTCGACGTTCTACAACAGGTGTTGGAAGTACACCAAACTCTCGTTCAACAACTCCTCATCCTGTTTCTTCACGACCAACAACACCTCATGTACCCAACAGCACGCCTAAAACTAAAATACACAGTACTTCTACAACATCAGGATTTACGAGAACACAATCTTTACGACTGCCAAGTAAATCTAGACCATCATTAGGAAGCTCATCGGAAAGTCCAGCTTCATCCAGACCGTCATCTGGTTCCTCTCGTGCTTCAAGCCGTGGAGGATTTATGTCACCAACGGCGTCGTCTAAGGCTAGGCTAGATGGTACAACGTCCCCAGCACCGACGCCTCCACCACGAACCACATCTGTTTCCTCAGGTAGAACAACACCCACTGCTTCCTCAGGAAGAACGACTCCAACATCATTATCAGGAAGAGTAACACCAACTTCTGCAAAGAAAACGTCATCGCCATCGACAAAAACGAGAGCAGCTCCGTCACCTTTGACTCGTCATGGCAGCCTTAGGTTGCCAGCTCGATCGGCGTCAAAATTAGTATATGCTGATTCAACAACAGTTGACGATAAAAATCAGCCAGATGGAAAGTCAAAGTCTTTTCGTAGTAAAATGGGTGGCAATAAGGTGAAACCAACAGAATCGCCTACTAAACTGGCAACTGTTAAAGAGCAGGACATCCAAGAACAAGAGGCTGCTCAAGAGAAAGAAAAATCCAGCTCTACAATCAAACGTATGGTCAATAAAACCAAAGATAAAATTCTACCCAAGAAGTCGACTGATACAGCAAAAAAGGAGTTGTCAGACAAAAAGAAAACAGCTAAAAAATGAATGAAGGATTAGAGAAAATATCCGAGTTTATAATACCTTATAGCTGTAGCCATGTCATTATACGACGGTTATTAGCAACAGGAAGATTCTAAATAATCCTGTATATGGAGATGGTACCAGTCACGCCCAGGCAAGTGAATCGTATTCGGCATGATCTGTGAATAGGATCTGAAACATGTGATTAACACGGAGGCTTGTAGCCCAAATGTGAGCTTTTGTGATAACTTGCTGTGATATGCGTGACTTGATCAAACTAGAGAAGGTGCCAAACGATATTGTCATTCACTGTTAACTGTACAATTATAATGCACGTAATGATAACAAGTGATATTGTTGTTCACTGTTAACTGTACAATTATAATACACTAAATGATAATATATTTAAGTTAATACTGAAAACCACATTTCATTGAATCATTTCTGAGACTAGTCTCATTTAATAATACAATACATATAAATTCACTGTAGTTACATATACTTTCACGGACATAATATTATATAATAAACAGACAAGTATGCAAAATCAAGACAAGTCAATGAATGTTTAACATCATCCAGGTTGTATTGTTACATTCATTTATCATATTACCTCAATGGATGGCAACAAAATCTTTTTTTCGTATATTTATGCAATCTCCACAGCAAACTTTTCTTACTTCCGGTGGCAGTGGAGCGATGCGGTATGACATAGGATTACAAAGTAACCTCTGCACAGGATTGATCGTAAAAATCATTCTTGACAAAGAATTTTCATTTCGGCGAATCGTAGCCTTCGTTGTGGAGTAAGAAAAACTAAGTGTTTTATACTAAGTTTTTGTTTATTTACCAGTAGATTTCGCGCTAGAAATTAATTATTGTTCGACAAAATCCATTCATGGATATATTTAGATTAAGCTTTTAGCTGCT
The DNA here is from genome assembly GCA_034783895.1 of Geukensia demissa. Classification (NCBI taxonomy): domain Eukaryota; kingdom Metazoa; phylum Mollusca; class Bivalvia; order Mytilida; family Mytilidae; genus Geukensia; species Geukensia demissa. The sequence continues at coordinate 1,960 of JARWCS010163973.1, read as the reverse complement.
GTATACAAAAAACACGGGTAATTCTTGCTCTCCGAAATTTCGAGATAAAAAATCTTTTCGAATTTGATGAACATTGAAAATTATTGTTGTAGATATAGAATGACTTGGTTACCGTTGACCTCAGAATATTTGAGCTGGTCTCAAATAATCTCTGTTACCACTTCAGACTGCAAAAATTTGTTTAAATTATAAAACAAGTTTGTTTTCATTAGAAATAATTTGCAAGCGACATCCGAACATGGTTGTTCATGTTTACAAAGAGACCAAAACGCCATATTATATTTTGATTTGCAGATATTTTTGTCATTTCACATAAAAATCTACTCAATTGATTTGTACTAATATTGTTCATTGTTCAGACATTCATCTAATGTTTGTACATGTATATATCCATAAAACACAAAATTGTAAATATTGTAATATTTTTGTATATTTTTGTATATTACAAATTAATAATTATTTGTTATATTTGTTACATTGTGTTTTAAATGCGTTTAATATATAAAACAAAAAATAAAAATTATATTCAAAATTTAATCTGGTTTGAAAGTTATAAGCCAAGTTGCACAAGAAAATCAATTTTAAGTCCTCCACTGACGTCAATTTCCCAAATGGAACAATTAAGATTTTCGGAATTATGAGAACCTCATGCGTTGTTCTGCTTGTATTTCATTGATCAAAGCATCATTTACGATGACATTTGTTTCGGAATACATTTTACAAAATTGATACATTTACCTTTCGTTAGAACACCTTTCAGCAATACGGTGCCCTTTGTCCTTTTACCTTTTGTCCAGCTACTGAGGCAATAGAAATTACCATACATATTGTATTGAAGTATACCTGCAGATTTCTTATATCGAACTTAAATGTACATATAGCATACCTAAAATTCTCCATATTTATTCAACATTGGTAATTTTGAATTTAGAGAATCTCGCCAAAAGTCACAACCAGCAGAGTTATTACATTACTTATGGATATGTGAGTGACATTTACTTTATGGCCTTTTTCTTCATTACATTGAACGTATACAAAGTTTGCGCCACATATAAAGCTTCTGTTTTTAATTTATTTTTAAAAAGGAAAAGATTGTAATTAAATGTCAGAAGGACAGTAACCTATTCCCTATTTATTTATTTTTCAAACCTTTCATTTTCAACATGTATTACATAAGCACCCTCTTATGCATTAACTAGTATAAAATTGTCTTTTATTCAACTATTTTTAAGTAATGGCAACAGTGAGTGTAAATCAATACGAGAGTGCTCTGGACCAAAATATTTTTACATAAAATATATCGAAGTTGATGTGGACCAAAAACACTTTCGTCAAATACACATTCAAGCTGATTACTTTACCTGTAATTAATCAAAACTGGCATATTTACCAAAGGATGGGTACATCGTTTTCACATGAACAATTGCATAGAATACACACTTAAAACCATAATTTTATATTTCATAATAAAACACCTCAACTGAGAAAATACCACTGAATATACACTAAAGAAATCATAATCTGGAAAATGCAAACTGTCAACTTTTTTTAAAAGCTTTGAATTTTAAATTATCACATTTTAAAACTGCATAAAATGTATTGAAAGCTCATGTTCAAACAAAAATCCATTCCTTTGATGTATCTTAGTAGGAGTTCGGTTTAAAAGTGTCTCCCAAGATCAGATAAATAGTATTTTTATGTATTTCGAACCATAAACATTATTTTCTTTCTAATTTCCGAAATTATAAAATGAACGGATCTCGGGATGATAAAATTGATGCTATTTGTTACATGTATTACACCTGTAAACGTAACTTTACCGACTACAGACGTGTACTTCTCCGTTGTCTTGTATAATTATAGATTATTTCATGGCATTTTCCACATTTGCCCTGGTATCAGCACGAGACTCCCATATCAAACCCGAGGGCTTGCCCGAGGGTTGATATGGGTCGAGGGC
>JARWCS010163863.1:0-14314 GCA_034783895.1 Geukensia demissa | reverse complement strand
TGCCGGCGTATGAATATTTTGTGTGATGTCATCAAGTTGGATTTATCGATGTGTAAACTTTTTGTAACGTCCAATCAGAAAGCAGCTTACATCCAGTATTGGAATTATATGCGTATAAATGTTATTTTTATATCCTCTTTGTTGAATTGTCGTGTAGAAATTCAAAACGGACTTTACGTCTCTACTGAACGTATAAATGCATGTATATTCTTTCCTTAATAAGCTATTTGTTCCGTTTTGGTTGCGAAATTCCTTAAATTCACATCAAAATTTTTATAAAAACATGTAAAATTGTGAAAATGAATCAATACTACCATCAAACAACAAATATTAGCGCTAAATGTCTCCATTTTCCGGTGATGTAGTATTCAAAACTTTTTTTAGATGATATAAATTTATTCAATTTTAATTCCGAATGACTGACACAAAATGATAGTCCTTGTAATCAGGCTAGCTAAAATTTGTTATTGAAATACATAAAAAAACATGTAATGTTTGAAATGTAAATTGGAGAAAGTGATGCCCGAGTAATCCGCACGGAAGCAACTGTGTTACATCTTTGAAGGACTGTCTTTAGAAACAGCATTGTACCAGGGTGACACAAATAATGTTACCGCAAATGGATATAGCACCAAATAATAAAGTTAAACTATACACAAAACGGCAAACATTGAAAAACAATCAAAACGAAGAAAGTATACACATTTTCCGTCTTTGTTTAATAGGAAGCGAAAAGAAATCGTCAAAGAATTAAAACTGTAGGAAAACTTTAATCAATCATTATACATGTGTACGCACAAACATAAAGCCACAGTCTCTGCTTGCATAGATTGCCTTTACCCCAGCTATTTGGTTGATTAAGCAAACTCTGAATATACAAAAACCATGAATGACATAAATATGGGATTTCAATCGCTTAAGAAATGTACCAAGGTTGGAACTGCCAAATAGAATCATAAAACACAATTAACAACTGATCTTATAATTCTGATTATATTTTTTCAAAAGGTAACAGGTCTGAGTGAAAATATACCAAAGCTTTAAATGCCATATATTCTAATTTTAAATCTCCGATTGATTCAATTTTTTTCTTCTGATTCCATTTGTGTATGGTTGCTAAGTACTTTCTCGAAAAACAACAGGTCTGAGAGACTTTCAGGAATTTAACCAAAATTGGAATTGTCATATCTTTTAATCATGAGACACCTTGTAGTTTCAATTAATCTTCTCATTCCATTTCTATATAGTTGCTAGGCACTTTTCCATAAGGAAGCAGGTATGAGAGACTTAAAGGAAATTGCCCACAGTTGAAAATGCAACATTTTAAAGTCCTAACACTGCATAAGATCGAAACTAATCTTCTGATTCTGATTTAATATGCTTCCTAGATACTTTTCCAAACGAGAAACACCAAGCAAATTTACCAGAATAGGAATTACCATAATTCTAAATCTTCTCATGATTGCAGTTGATCCTATGATTCTGTGTATGGTTGCCAAGTTTTAAAAAATAATTCTGAGAGACATCTGGGAAATTAACCATAGCTGGAGTTGTCCTATATTTAAAAAATAAGACTCCATATGGTTCCAATCAACATCCTGATTACTTTTACGCAATTTCAAAAAAAGGTTTTAAAACTTCATGACAAGTTTTGTTAAGATATCTAGTACTTTTTTTGAGAAAACGAAAACTTGGAAATAAGGTTTACTGTAAAGCAGATTTTCCCTGAATGACAGTCAGGACACGGTCATCGGGATTTTCATCTGAAACATGCCTATCTATTCCATTCAACCTCATAACAAGTTCATATATTTTTATTCCTACTCCCTGCCTATATATTTTACATTGGTATTTGCACAACATGGGCCCATGTTTTCTTCCACTATTATTGATTTTTTACACTAAATCCAATAGGACGTATTTTGAGAAAACTTGGTATCCAGTGTCCTTGTCAGTTGTTTTGGGCTAACAGACGGAAACTACGAGTAATTTTTCGAGGTCGAAGACCGCAATATGATAAATGCAGAAGTTTGATTTAGACTGTTAAAGGCTGCAAGATGGCTCTTTCATGATTGTCGTTGTTTAAATAAGGTCATTTATTGTTATTCGATCATCGCTTTTTTTCAGTAGATTAGGTCGATTGTCGTGTTTTATGAATAGTTTCAAATTTTGTAATTTGGGGGCCTTTTACAGCTTGATATGGACTCCTATTCATTTTTGAAGGCAGTATTGCCACCTGTAGAAGTTTAATTTCGACTGTTATTTTTTATATCATGGACAATCATGCTTTACATTCATGATGATATCAATTAAAGTTTCTGAGTGACCTTGGCCTCATGATTACCCAGCTTTGCATCCATATCATGGCCAAAATTCATTCAGTTTCTAAAACACCAAAACTGCCAGTTTTAATGGAGCTACCATGTATAGTTATTTAATTAATAGAACTTGGACGTAGTGCGGACGCTAAAGCCGAGGCGATTTCAACAGTCCAACATTACTACGTAAAGGGAACTAAAACTGACAAAGATAAGCTATCCAAAAACAGTAAATACTGATAAAAACTCCGATGGTAAGCCAATCTTCAATCTATGTTCAAACATAGAACTATACGATAACTTACTAGCTAAAAAACAGTCAGAGGAATTATCCGAAAATCTATGCATCTCTTACAAGTATATACACCAAAACAAGGTGTTCACAGGAACTTCTTCCACCTGACATCAACTCAGCGTTGGTCCTATTAAGCATTGTAGTTTGAAAACGTTTAGTGGATGACCATACAATGACCATTCAACCAAAGTTTGGTTCCTATTGGCCTATCAGATTAAGGAAAAATAATCAGTTGGAATTTTCATAGCTATAGGGTCACTGTTAAATAAGATCAGCTGATGCGGTCATCTTTGTGGTTAGAGGGGATGCAAGAGACAATTTTGGAAGATGACCATTTAAGGACCATTCCATCAAGGAACGCGGTCAAGATCTCTTTATATATGGAAGTATGGGACCAATGAAAACTGTAATGGACCATGCACTTTTTAAAGTATTTACAGGAATGGGATCTAAAGTTTTTTTTCATTATTGACAAGCATGGGGCATGAACTATTTTACATCGAATTGTAAAATTATATTATATAAATCTATAAAGCTGCAAAATTTATGAAAATCATTCACTTTATACATTGTGCATGTCAATTGTTTGATATTGATTATATTTTGTTTTATATATTCAACAACATAATACTATCATCTGTTAGGGCTTAATCAAGTGCTGCAATATATTTAAAATGTCTATGCATTGCTTTGTTTGGATTATAATAGCAATGATGGTACAGGTCACACAATTTAATGTGCATGGGACAAGCGTATTGTTATTCTACCAGTAACCATGTGACCAAGAGAAACATCTACAAAACATCTGCAGGTTGCCCCAAGGCCTTCAATAATGTACACATATCAAACCCTCTTGCAAACTGCAAAAGTGATAATACTCAAATGTAACATCAGCACTTTTAGGGTCCTATGTTAAACTATGTTTGGCTGTGTCAGCCGTCTTGGTTATTTTCGGTGGACATGTTGGGTACATTTCTTAGAAGGGACCATTGTAGGAACATTTGGCTTGACAACAAACCTGGTGGGTTCGTTTGAATGCCGGATAAAATTGTAATATAAGAGACCAATCCACTATAGTTTGGTTTCAACTTGCTCAGTTTCGGGCAAGAAAATTGAAATGAATTTTTTGTGTTTCGTGTGAAATTAAGTTCAGCTGTGCGGGACATCTTGGATGGTGGAAACAATTCTAAGAGGAGACACCTTAAGGACCATATTTTAATTTTAACAAAGTTTGGTTCCAGTAGGATTAGCATTTTCAGATGAAAAGATTTTTATAGCTTTTATTGCCAATGTTCTATTCTAGTTACGACAACCATTTTGGTTAGCAACAAAATATTTGTAGAGGTTGACCAAAGTGCTCTTCCAACAAGGTTCTAATCAGCTCAGCAGTTTTAGACAAAAAGAGTTTTTAGTGAATGTCCCATAGGGTCCCATGTTAAACTAAGTGCAGAAGTGGTGGCCATCTTGGTTGGTAGATGTCGAAACTGCATGGATATAGTTTTGGAAGCAGACAATCTAAGGACCATTCCACAAAAGTCGGCTCCTATTGGCTCAACAGTTTCAGACAACAATATAAATTTATCGAATTTTCAATAAGGTCATATGTTGAAATTATTTCGGTTGTGTTGGTCATTTGTTGATAGGCGGGCAAGTTAAATACGATTCTGAGAGGGGAACACATGTGGACCAATACACCAAAGATTGGTTCAAGTTGACATAGCGGTTTCCGAGGAGATAATTTTCAATAATAATTTTAGTGGCGGCTGCAACCTTAGTTGGCGAGGGGGTGCAAAATATAGTTGTGGAAGAAAATGACGCAATGGACATTCCGCCGAAGTTTGATTTTTAAATGAATTCTAATGTTTAATTAAGTTCGGCTGCGTCGGCTATCTTGGTTGCTTGGGTTTCAAGATTCCAGATATGACGTTGGCAGTGGACCATCTATGGATCATTTCACAACGTTTGGTTCCGATTGGCTCAGAAATTTCAGTAAAAAAGATAGTTCACAAGCTCTGTTGTCAGACTTATCTGGCACATGAAATTTATCAATGTTTTACAAAAATTTGCTGCATTTGATAAAACTCTTAAAGCATTGAATATACGGAAAGGCATTGAAAAATATTCCGCTCAGTAGTTGTCCCTGCCATCGGATTTGGCCTTCCATTTATATTTGTTTGGAGTTGAGTGCATTTTTGCTATGTTTGGATCTTTGCCTTCCTATGTTTCGGTTCTGTGCTACTGATGAGCGGTTCCTCCTTGAAATGTACATATATTCCATATCATTCAACTATTGGGATTTTGTATTTTTGAAACCACTGGGTCGATGCCTCTGCTGATGGATAATGTCCCCGGGGCTATTCACCAGCCCAGTTGTCTGCAGACTTGTCTTACGTGAAAATTATTAAACAATGTTTAACAGAAATTTGCTGTATTTACTAAAATTCTAAAGCACTGAAAATAAGGGAAGGCTTCTAAAAGTATTACACTTGAAAGTTGGCTTCCCATTTCGATTTGTTTGCGCCTTCCTATGTTTTGGTTCTAATGCTATTGATGAGAGGTTACTCCTTGAAATGTGCATACAGCATACTCACAATTTTCCATATTTATTCAACATTGTTATTTTTATATTTCAGATGAGATGATTTTTTTTAAAGATTTCTTTGACATTTTTCTATTTTAGTTACAGCTGCTTTCTTGGTCGGCAGGCGATAACATTTTGGTAGAATGCGACTCAAGGGTCATTCCAACAAAGTTTTTGTTCCAATAAGCCAAGCGCTAATGGAAGAGTATTTTAAGTAAATGCGAACTGACGGACGGTGGATGGACGCAAAGTAATGAAAATAACAAAGTTTAACAATTCCCAAACACTGTATCAGGGACGTATATTTATATACATCCCTGACTGTATATATATATTTAAAAATCCAAAGCCAGATAATTTGCACATCTTCAATCCATGCAAAAAACATTCAGAAAATTGAAACGTTATATAGATTAAAATGGGATGAACGCAGGGGTATAAAACAATGTGTCCCTCGAAGTCTCAACTTTTAGCCATGGGTCATCAAGAGGTATGGCATTGTATTTGATCCATAAAGAGGTTGTACACCCTTGTAGGGTCATTTTGGAGAAGTTGTCGGGTGTTACTGAAATTATAGAATAACTAACCTGATATATATATATATACACGTCACACACTTTGCATCCCTTATTGCAATGATTTAAGTTGGAAGACATTAAAAACTTTTTTTTTGCGATAAGTATATACATGTTACCCCTTTCATATAAGCATGGCACCATTTTGGTTATGAATGTCTTTAATTTTTGTTAATAAACTATACAAATTTTACCAAAATCAGTTATAAAGCTGCGTTCAACACCAAAGTTTGACAATGTGAAATTTCTTTGTACAAAAATAATTAATGTTTATGTAAATATATATAGTTAGGAAAATAGTGAACAAGCTTTATAACCAAAATATTTAAAATTTTAAAACTTCTTGTCGCAAATGAAACAAATAATAGGGAAACGACTCTGTCTCTTTACAACGTTCCACAACTTAGCATTTCTTCTTCCGCCGAAGACGTGCTGCCAGCCTCCAACACGGATAAATCTGGTCAAAACTTCAAAGAGGTGATAGTTGTTTTTGACTCAATTCAAGAATAAAGGGGTGAAGACTTAAAGGAATAAACCCCTTGTTAAATATTGGAAATACCAGAAATCGTGAAGCCTTCAACCTTCCTGCGAAGGTTGAAGGCTTAGCTGCTGTCAACTAAGAGATGTAGAAGGGAGTTGTGGAGTGAATTGATTGATTGAATATTGCTTAGCGTCCAGTGGCAAATATTTTATGCATTTTCAGGACGAGATCGTTTTAATGATGAAAGAACCCTGCTTTGTACTAGAACGACACGCTGAGCCGGATTTTTAACGTGCTAGCTTACGAAAGTCTGCAGGACATTCCACTTTACCCATACAAATTATTCTGACTCTGGACACCATTCTTTGCTCCTACTCCTAAATGCTGCGTGCTTAGCGGAGAAGCAGCAAATACCAATTTGAATGTCTTTGGTTTGATCCAGCAGGGGATCGAACCCACGACCTTCCGCACTCGAGGCGAGCACGCTTACCATTACACCATCGAGGCGGTGGATTAAAGAAAACATAAGTAGGGGAAACCCCACAAATCATTTTGATCGAAATTATGGTAAGTACTTGACTCCATTTGCTTTATCAACTGTAGGGTTTGGTAGGACTTATTCAAGGAATGAAGGAGTTGTACATTAAAGATATGCGCCTCCATGGTAACAGTGTAGCCCATTTACATATAGGAAACCCCCCAAAAAATATGGTAAAAGTTTAAAAATAGAAACTTGGTTTGATTGAAGAAGTACATGTCCCAGTACGACATCAAAATGTAACGAAGGAGGTGAACAAGTTCATATGGGGCAGAAGAATCTGAGAGTTGTTTGCATGGGGTTTAACGCCACTTTTTACAATATTTCAGTCATATCATGGCAATCAGTTTTAGTGGTGAAGGAAGCCAGAGTACCCAGAGAGAACCACCCATCCTGGACAGGTAACTGACAAACCTTATCATGTGCGATGCAAGTAATACTCAACCCGTTCTTCTATGAAACAAAGTCAGGCGAGAATGAATCTGAGAGAGCCAGGTTGGATTCCACTGAAAGTAGAAGGACCTGCAGAATAAATGTATGTGGCCCAACTTGACAACACTGAAAATAAAGTAATAGGAAAGCAACAATTTCTGCAAGTTAAGTTTTCATTTAGAGGCTAAGGAGTTAAGTGTGATGCAGAGGATGGATAGTGATCTTTATATGCAAATTCTGCTCCACTTGTTCCACAAAAAACTATGACCTATAACCTGTAATAGAGTGTAACATCTGTCAGTATAAAGGTGTAGGTGGGTAAAAAAATCTTTTTTATACAGAAAACTATGCATATTTTGTATGCAAATATAATAAGCTAAATTTAAAATGAAAAACTAAAGGTAAATGTTTGAATACAGATATTCTGACAATCAAAAATCCAGTGTTACAGTTTTCCTAGTTCTTTCAATGTTATTTTTATGCCAAACCTTGCTTCTTTAACTTAAAAAATATTCTTTTTTTACAAGGTTGACCATTTATTTTTTTCATAGTTGTTTATTCAGTAAATATTTAAAGTTTTACTGTGGAAAACATTAACTACATTCTATATTATGATGTTTTATTTAAACCCCAAAATCACAGTAAAATAAAAACATAAGACTGATTTTCACTGAATTTCAGTGAAATATTTTATTTTCATTTGCGTTCATATATCACAGATAACATATATAGAATGACAAAAAATATAAAAAATCTAAAACAAAAATAGCATTAATAGGAAAACATCATCTAGCAAAATAAAATGATTATTATCACAGAAATTCAACTAGAATATATTGAGCACAATTCTAACTGTTCTTTTAGATACAGTTAATAGTATTGTTGCTTAAGTAGGCCCAAACAACATCAACAACCTAAGACAAAAACAAATGGATTTACAAAATTTCTTCATTCATCAACAACTCCTCTCAAACACATATAACAGAGAAAGGACTTTTTATAAAGAAATATCTATACTATTGTAATTTATAAACTCTGATTGAAAAAGCGAGAGAAAAGGAATAAATGTTTGTGGTTAGCAATCTATATTGGTCTAGTGTCTGTCCTTCCAGACAGGGTCAAAAGGGTTCATACAAATAAACTTCTACAAAGGCACTCTACTTAGAAAGAATGAAACAGTGCAAGGTAACACCTAATGCGTCGTCTGTAACATCTTCAGATGGTGTCAACTTAACAGTTATATATATGCAACACAACTGTGTGTTTACATCAGATAAAATATTTTACTTAATGTTTAACCTCCAATAGTTTCAATATTGGCCAAGTAGTTTCAGAGGAGAAAATTAAAATGTAACTGTGGAAAGATGGATGGACAAAAGTGACCATTTTCAAAGTTTCAATTTAGGCACCATTTGATAGTGAGACAAGTGACTAGAACTAAACACACAAATGAGATTCTCTATACATTCAAATAAGCAGTATAGGATTAACATAACATGGTTTACAAGTGGTATCTGGGAAAAAACATCCGTAAATAGATCTTCACCACAAATATAAACTGGTAAACAAATGTGTCTTCAACATGGTGGTGACAATTTTGAATTGAATTTTAAAATATTTCCTGACTTTATATTTCAGCATACAAATATTATAATTCAGTATTTCTATAAATAACCTGAAGAAAAGCATGTATAGAATATTTAAGCTACATTTGCTTAGTTTGGAATAATACTCGGTTTAACTAATAAAACATTTGAACAGGTAAAACTGACACTCTTTAAAGATTTACTTGAGACTTCCTTTAAAGATTTCATGAAAGTAAAGCCTTTGTCAAGTGTTGCAAGTTTTAAAGACAATATGCCAAAAACAAATTGGTGATAGATATGAAAATCCTAGCTTCAATGTCTGACAAAATTTGGAATGTTTCAACTTAAATTTACTTACAAAATATTACTTAACAAATTCAGCAATAAAAATATATTAAACTATAAACAGTGGTACCAAAAAACAAAAATATATGTTTTAAGAATTAAAATTAGTGTAATTATAAAACATGCATAATGAACCCATTGAAACTGCAAATTTTAATGTAAGAGCTCTGTTAATTACACTTTAATTGTGTTTAGGTTATTTTTATCTTTTTACCACTAACACACTGACCTGGATTGTGAAAGAATTCGAACTTGAAAACATAAATAATACTGTTTACTATATTTTAAGTACAAAATAAGTTCTTAGTGTGAAATAAAACATTTTTCATAAACATTAACAACACATTAAACTAACCATTAAATATATACCCTAACAAATATTTAACATTGAAAAATGCATTTTATTTTCCTGAATTATATATCTGTATTAAATGCATTGGGTAAACTGCCTCCTTAAAAACACATTATTTTTAACTGTTGATTACATGTCTAACTATTTTTTTTAATTTCTGGAACAATTATTTTGAAGTTGTTTGTAACTGGATTTTTATGAAATAAGAAGAACATTGATTCACCTAGTTTCTTCCACAATTTTTAAAATAATTTAATACAAATATATAAATACATGCAGTTAAAAAGATATTTACTGAAATTTTCCATTGTAAAATCTATTGATTTATTTATATAAAGAAAATTTACTTAGCCACCGGAATGAGAAATCAAATTTATATTGTAAACAGGCTTGTGTGTCCAACTAATCAACAAACAACTTAAAAAATTTGAAAAAGTTTGCAATATAAAGGCAATTTATAAGGGCAAATTGTCTGGATACTTACCATATTTGTGCTCTAATTAGAATAGTCAATAAAAACCCCCCAAAGAATTCATCTATGGATAGCACTGTTTTATAAATATAAGTGTTTGTCTGTATATTGCACTAATGATTAAATACATCTTAATTTGAAGCTTGTGGTTGACAGCACAAAAACAAATATACCATTTATCTTCAGATAAGGCCACATCAAATCAATTTTTAAATTCTCATCCACCAAAACCCCAGATAATGTTTATTTTATTTTTTTCAATTTTGTAAATTATGATTGATTTACCATTTTGACTGACTGTAACAAACAAATGTACAAAGCCTTCAGATCAGGTTGAAATAAACAATTTTGCATATCAGGGAAATTTGTAACTGGAAACTGAAAACTTAGTTTAAAGATCAGTTTCCTGTCTAAAAAAATTGGGTTTGGTGGGGAGTAAAAACAAAATTTTGAGTTGGGTGGGGATGAGAAAAACTGGCATAACAATTCCTTTGGTTAAAAGACAAACATGTCAGCTGATTCTTGTATTTACACCTTATTAAAAATTGCTGCATATAATGATGAACATACCAAATTCAAGCATGATTCAAGCCTTCCCTAATCACAGCAAACTCTTAAAGCTTTCCAACATATCACTTTAATGAATAACAACAAATATATAATGTTTATCATAACAAAAATAAAAGGCAGGACTTTAATGTAACATTTAATTTTCAAATAAGAACAGGCCCTTCATATTCTGATATTCTATCTAATCGATAAATTTGTTGTATTGGAGGGAATCGTATTCCCCCACCTTGAGGTGAACCTTGCGACATTTTAAACCTTGGCCTAGGTTCACTGTACAAATTCCCATACTCATCCTCACCAATATTCTCAGACGTTATTTCTGAAAAAATGTCACAGAAATATATTTTAAAACAGACATTAATTTTAGTAAAAATGTTACAAAAGATATTTTTGAGATCAATAAAAAATTTAAAAATACTAAAGAAATTTTTAACATTAGTAAATATTATTTTAACTTCTTGTGTATACATGTAAGAAAAATACTCAGACTCTTGAAACAATATTATAAACAACAAAGATCAGCTTCATTAACTTCTAAATTCTTATAAAACAGTTCTAAAAAAAATTGTACTTAACATTCGGGGGACATGTCAAAACAAATAAAAGCAATGAATGGTACATGAATTGTGCATGTTAATAAAATTACTGTGAACTGTGACATACAACATAAAATAAAACTAAAATTCTAAATAGAAGATAACTCATGAAATGACCCTTCAAATACGACATTATAATAGAATTTTTTCCAAATTAAATTCCCCTATATTTGTGTAAAATTTAACATAAAAACATAAGAGTTAAACCCTGCCAATATAAATATTTTACAAGGTTTGGGCTGTTCCAGAAAATTGTATATAAGGGGTTTGGAAAGCGCTTTTTTCTACAATGCCATGTATGAAATTTTAGGTTGCTTTTACCCATAATTCCCATGTATTTGTGTAAATTTAACATAAAAGTTAAACCCTGGGAATATTCAAATAAATATAACTTACAAGGTTTGTGCTGTCTCATATACAATTGAATAAGGGGGGAGGGGGGGTATTCTACAACACAAAATTGAACATGATTGTTATATAATATTCTGGTCAGTAAACACCCTAAATGATTCTCAATGACTCACTATGATCACAACAACCTAATTAAAACAAATTAGTTCAACCAATTTTTAAGCTCGATTTCACAGATTTACTTGGTTTTTTATATTAGCTACATATCAAGACAAATATTTGACTAGAAAATCCTAGAAAATTATGATAAAAATGCTGGTGGACTGTAAGGGACAGACAACGGGGTGTCTGAAATTGGCACCTGCATTGGAAAGCTAACTTGTGCTGGATAATTGCTAACAGGTTTATTAAAGTCTGTAACTGGTGTACATGCAATTCGAGACCCTGGCCTCCTTGATGGAGTTGGTGTTCTAGAAGAGCTGTTTGAGCCCTTTGATAAAGGAATGTTTATCTGGACACTATTATTGTTATCTGATATTGGTGTACTTGGTGGATGGTTTGATCGGTTGGACATTCGAGACTGAGGACGGAATGTTGGGGGAGTCGGGACATGCACTGGTTTTGATGGTGGTGCCTCTCCTGTTCTATAAGCATCAAGAATACGCCTAATTGTGTCTTTATCTGCAATAAAATAAAAACAAACCACAGTTGTAAAATCCACACATGACAGTTAACACAGAAAAAATGTAAAAATCATGCAAGTTCTAAACAAAATAGCAAATCAATTGTTCGTGTCAGCAGAAATGTGTAGCTAGCAAAAACATGCCAAAAATGCAGGCAACTTGATCTCTTTTTCAGACATATATGTGTTTATGATTCTTCCGACCAATCCTGAAGGACTTATTAGGGTAGAGGAAAAAAAAATAAAAAATATATTCATGAATTCCAATTGATCTCAAAAGGATGCAGGATGCATCATGAATAATTTTTGTTCAAATATAAAAATTTACTTTCAAGATTTATCAATCTAAAGAATAAAAAAATAATAATAACAGATACTTCTGTTAAGTTTGAAATAAATAAAAAATAATAATCAATTAATGGGTAGAATCTTATCTACCATCCCATAAAACTTGATTAAATGCAACCCTTAACACACATATCATCTTCTGATGGCATTTAAAATCTATAATCCTGCTTTTGAAAGGGTTCCCTGCTTTAAAAAAAAACAGTAAACATAGTCGTAAGGCCAAAAAATATACTTTTGTGTAAAGTTCCTAAACCTACCATAATTCATCAGCCCCAAAAATGCATACCCTGGTCATCTGATTCCCTTTTTAGGACAAACACAATTAAATTTTAATTTTGTTCCTGAGAAGTCTTTTTGCCTACCCTCCTACCCTATTTCTGATCACTATGCCTCTTATATAGACAAATTAAGAGCCCAGGGACTTAAAAATTAAACCATAGGGCACTTAGTTGAAGCAGCAAAATCCAGAATTCTTTCTAGGTTGAAGAATTTTTGTTTCTGTAGTTAAGAATAGCCCAAAATGAATAATTCTAGTTCTTGCCTCCTACATTTAATGTCTCTCAATCAAATTTGCTGTTTTTTCAAAGAAAGTACTATTCTTAGATTTTTCACTACTGAGAGTTTGTGGGAGTGCTTGAGGATTTCAATCAAAATTATAGTGAGGGGGGGTGCTTATAATGGCAGTGGTAAGGAATACGATGTATTATTTCTTTGCCTAAGAAATAGGTGGTAGTTTAAAGCCAATAATTTTAGCGTTGATCTGCAACAGGATTTGAGGCTGAATGTTGGTTTCAGTCCTTAACTAGTCAATGCAGAATTCCATAATATAGCAAGTTGAACCTAAAATTTCTATTCCCTATTCAATAATTAACCCCAAGAGTTATCTCCCATTCATCTGCAGAACTTGCATGTTTAATATATTTATTCACAACTACTAACAATTAATCATGTTAATACTAAAATCTATTCTAGTTAATAAATCTAAATTTCATTTGCTCTTTTGACTTTTAAAAATATATTGTCAAGAAACATGTTTCTTTATTTTTCAACATGTTAAGGTTAAGACCCTTTGTTAAAGCTTTATAATAATAATAAGACTTTTGTCTTGATCTAAAATTTCAAATACAACCAACTTAATGATGCATGATGGCAAACTGTTTAATAGCTGTGTTTATCAAAAACTGAAAAACTTGTTAATAACTTCAACATCAAACAGTGAAAATCCCAAATGTTCTGCTTGCAATACCTAACATTCTGGTCAACATTGTAAAAATTAGACAGACCACATAAGATGGCCAACTTATTTATTACAATTAAATTTTGGCCCTTTGTGTGTCTGATGAAATGAAATCCAGGAAAGTGATTCACACACAGTTAAATTAGTTTTTGAATATTTGATATAAACACATGTCAGATGTGGATCCTTTCTTTTGGAATATATTCCATAATGGTTCTTTTAAGGCTGTGGTTTCCTAGTTAACAAGGAAAGCAACAAAAAAAAACAAACAAAAAAAAACAAATAAAAGCTTAGAAAATTCTGCACTGTATATCTGTATCTTATTTTCTGTCTAGCTATCAAATACCATTTTACAAATTACTTACAAATTGTCATCTAAGTTTAAACTTGAAGACCATCACTTAGAAATTTAAACAATACGGGCAGCTTTGTCATGGGATTGAAAACAGCAAAGCCAACATGTGATATGATTAATACTGAACTCTTGGTTTATTTTTTGTGAACCAGACAGGACAGATAAGATATCGCTTATTCAGGAAAACACTATTAACAATT
>JARWCS010163752.1:0-14315 GCA_034783895.1 Geukensia demissa | reverse complement strand
TACATATAAGCAAAAAATATGAGTTTGTATTGTTTGTGTATTGCTTACAAAATTGTACATATGAATCGACAAGATGTAAAAGAAATATCTGACTAAATATTTAGCCAATGTTTAAGGCTTAAATGAAATTAAGTTTGTTTCAAGGATAAAATTAAAACGACTGTTACCACTAATAAATGTGGTCGACAAAGGACTATTTGCGGTAAGTGCTTTATTTTGTCGTCATTTTCATTGAAAATAAAATATTGTCTGACAATTGTTAACAATAAATTTAAAAATTTTAAAAATCCCATTTTTCGGCGGGAGTCAATTGCCGTTGCTATGTTGCGTTCCACCCTCCACCATTTTTGGTAATCCTGATAACTGGTCCTGAATATGCATTAAATTTTCGACGTTAAGCAACGAATAAATAATAAATCAACAATCGTTAAAAAGAAAATTATATAAAAATTCTGGTTGTCAGAGGCTGCGTTCTATGTTATTCCAAACCAATATATATTTTCATGTTTTGCCATATTTTACTAATTGACAAAAATTTTTACAAGCTTCCGAATACAATTTTATCAATAATTATGCAACATTTATTAAATATATATTTTAACTTTAATTTTAGGGATGTCTTCCGATTAGTTTTTACTTTAACCCAAATTGATATGAAGAAGCTTCTTGTTTACGGCCTTATTCGCCAATTGCCCCACTTGTCATTTCCTTTTTTCTCGTTGTGACATCAAAATTGTCAAATGCTTTAAAAATTTGTTACAAACTGGTAAGAGTTTGTGATACTAATTCTTGCGGTCTGCCAGGTTGTAATACGGAAAGCCTGGCCGTGAACCATAGTGGGTGACGTGTTTGGAGAGTGCCACGCTCCTTGCACGAAAAAGACCCCTTTTGTAGTTTTCGAAAAAAAGAAAACTAATGCCGCTACAAAAGGCTAAATTTTCCGTCCCTTCCCACCACTCCCTTTTTTAGTGGCAGTCAAAAACCGTGCAAAAAATTTATGAAATTTTGTAATTTTTGCAGACATAGACATCGCAGCGCCTACCAACAATGTACGGAATCGAGGTGTTGTACAGGATATACCGGTTCAACGTGTACACAGGGTACTTAGATAAACAAATACCTATTTGAAATGTATAAAGACGAATTAGTCATGCCAAACACCAAATAGTTTTGAATATCATCCATTTATTCATTTACTCGATATAAAAAAGTTGAATTGCATATGATAATGTAAATGAAGACTGTATTTTTTATTATTGCGAAATCATTATTTAGCCATTGCAATATTGCAGTAAAATATTATCTCAAAACATAATTTGAATGTAGTTTTTCCTTTTAATCGCAATAATTATCATGCGTTTTAGACAAAAACTTTACATCTTTGCAGTTATTTTCGAATTTAAAGACCTAACCTCCCATAACAGTACTTACACATTGAAAATGTTCCATTTTTCAATAAAATCACCCAATCTTACCAAAGTGCTATTTAATCAGGATCATTGCCATTTGTCATTAGTATTGAAAACTTGCATGTTTGCAGTTTTAATATATTTCAGTATAATGTTCTATAATATATGGCTTCATAACTTTATTAAACTGTAGGTATGATGTTATTTGTTTATTTGTTTGATTGGGATTTTACGCCACTTTTAACAATATTTCAGTAATATCGTTGATCATATATCAGTTGCAGTTTTAAATTTTACAAATGTAGAAGTCTCAGGATCTTTAGGCCCCTAGTGCCCCTCACCTGTTTTATTGAAATAAAAACCTACTTTGCTCCTTTAACCTTTTTTATGAACTTAAATGATTGCAGTTTTAATATCATTCAATATAATGTTACGTATGATAAGTGTTCAAGTTTACATTTCACAATTTCCACAAATGACGTCTTGTTGTTTCTATGAAGTTTATCAGCAGAAAACGTCCAAAACGTCTCGCGGAATTTTTTTTACCGTTTTTTATATATTAATCAAAGGTTTTGAATTACAATTGCATTAAACATTGTTAAAATGGAGATAACAGATGTTGTACTCGTATGTTATGTTTTGGACCATTGTCATTTCTAAATTGTATAGCCCATAATTTAATCGTAATTCGATATTTTTCAATATACAGCGAAAACAAAGGAATAAAATAAAATTAAGTGTATATAGTATCTTGTTGCCTTTACGTTTGAAATTGAATAAGTTATTTGACCAGATACACCAAACATTGCCAAATGCAACTTAACATTTAAGGATATTTTTGCAAAATTCAAAAGAAAAAAATGTTTTATCATTTAATTTTGAGTGAATCAAATTGTGAGCAAAATGCAAAATCTAATATAAATCTTTCCGACTAACTGATTATATTCCTATGTTATTGCAGCAATATGCCATGGTTCAACTCTCTGTGATAATGGTGGAAATTGTACATCACCAGACTATTGCACTTGTCCTCCCGGGTATTCAAGTCCAAAATGTGAAGGTAAATAATATGTATTTATATCTATCTATATATAGAACAATAGAAGTATATACATAGTGTATAACACAAAACCCGTAACAAATATTTCAAAAAGTTTCGACTTTACAACCTTCCTCAGGGGATATTTCTTGCTTAGTAATGATTTTGGAGTTTATAATTAACTATTTCGTTACTAATTGTTGCAATGACGTCATTTTTTACCGCAAAATTATAATGAACGATTAAGTCTCTTTCGTTTTGCGTGACCATGCAGTTCCAACGTTTAAAGTTGTACTATAAAGAAAGCCTCCTTCACCTTCTTATACATGTCTCCTCCGCAGACTTTCTCAATGCCTGTTACTTTAAAATTATTTTCCAATTATTTAATAGTTTTATTTTTCAACTGGGCACCGACCCAGTGGTTTCAAAATACAGTTTGATCAATGTTGAAAAAATATAGTGAAATCCGATTGCTATATACACAAGGAATCACCTCTCACCACTGGCAGCTAAACATTGTAACATGATGAACTCATATTAAGAACGAAATAGACAGCCAAATCTAGAAAGACGTAATAACTATATACTATCCCACCACTCTACAAAATGAAACGTTTCGTGCTTTACTTTAGATACCGCCAGTTCATATATAGTTGATTTTAGTCAAGCCTAGAACCTTCTTGAAATTTCTTACCTGATATCTCACAATCACTTCAACATTGGTAATTTTGTATTTATGCATTGATTGTTGATTATTGATTGCTTAACGTCCTGTTTCAAATATTTTTAATGCATATTCAGGACGAGAACAAGTTCAACAATTATCAATATGGAAAAGGGGTGGGATGGGACACACCAGGGCAACGGTTTTAGACTGCCACTGGAAAAAGGGAGTAATGGGTAGGGACGGGAAATTTAGCTTTTTGTAGCGGCATTAGCTTTCACTTTTTCGAAAACTACATAAGGGATCTTTTACATGCATGGAGGGTGGCATTCTCCACACACGTCACCAACTATGGTCCACGGCGAGGCTTTCTGTATTATAACCTAGCAGCTCCCCAACGAGAGGGCCCCCTATCCGCCACCTGAGTTCGCGCAGGGTCAGCTCTGTGGGTCGAGCCCTGGAAACCGCTCCGGTGCCCAGTGGAAAGTTTAAGGTCATGTAACTAACAATGAGTCAGTCATATGCATCGGCGGCAAATCACTGAAATAAAGGACTACTCGTTTCACAAGGAATTTGTAGAACAGATCATAAAGAAGTATACTGATATTATCAAAGGCTTGCTTATATTTTCCACAATTAAGTTTTAATATATATTAAAGCAAATACAAGCATCACTGAGGCCCATATGAAATTCCACCCCTTTTTCGATATTTAATAAACTACCAGGTAAATCACACGAAATAGCAACCACAACTGATAACACATATCCATGCAGACAGTACCACCAGCAGCGAGTTTGTAGCAACTAATTTTGACAAATATTTATGTTTATAACTGAAGCAGCAAAACTGTAGCTTATTGTATATTCATTATTTTATCCACTACAACAAAAACAGCTTACCAATGTTGAATTTTAGTATGCTATATGTACAATTCAAGGAGTAACATCAGTAGCATCAGAACCATAACAGATGACTTCCGAGATCCAAACATAGTAAAAGAAGTACTTAAATTAAAAACAAATCGAAATCGAAAGCCAAATCCGATGGCAGGTACAACTACTAAGTGCAAAACGCCTTTCCGTATTTTCAATGCTTAATTTAAACTAAGCTAATTTCTATAAAACATTATTTGTCAAATTTCATGTCAGACAAGCCTGACAACTGGGCTGGTGAATATACGCGGGGACCGATGGTCAGAGGAATCAACCAAGTGGTTTGAAATTACAAGTTTACCAATGTTGAATGAACATAGGAAATTTAAGTATGCTATATGTACATTTCAAGGAGTAACCTGACACCAGAAGCATAAGAACCAAAACATAGGCCCTAGCCAGGAACACTGTCGTCTAGTGAATTTCATTGTTAGTGTTCACAATTACTCGTTTTCCAATGTAAACTTAATTGGTTGATTATTGCTTCTATTGAATGATATCATATTTCATTCAAAGGAATTTTATAGCTTGCCTTTCGACGTAGATATTTGTCCAATGTTGAAGGCCTTAAGGTAACCTGTAGATATTTGTAATTGCCACACTTTGACATGCGGGTCTCTGTAGCACAATCGGTTTAGCAGCTATTCACCTCTGACCGCTAGCCGTCAGCGCAACTGTGGCACATACATGTAAAATTATCTTATTACCGATTGTATTCATACGTTGTATACTGAAAGAAATGCCGGACAAATATGATATATGGAATGAAACATTTGCATGGTAGAAAGTCATTTATTAAATACATGTACATGAACAAAACTTTCCAATTTTTGTTTTATCAGCAACTATGCAAGATATCTAATGAAACTTGTTACGAAGTTGAATGGGTATAAAAACTTTGTTGCAGATGTGTATGACCTTGACCCAAGGTATTTTTAGCTTTGCTTTATACTGAAAATTATGTTGAGTTCGAGTTTTCCCATAAAGTAAAAGATATCTAAATGAGACATGTCATGAAGTTATATGAGTATAACACTTATGATACAGATGAAATTGAGATGACTTTCACATTTAGGTAAAGATGGATCTTTATTTTTTTCCTCTGCAGGTTCTGTTTTCAATGAAAGTTATGTATAAATTTTGTTTTCTCACAAACTACCCTAGATACCAAAACCCTTTAGTATCTTTGATTAATATAACTGGTCATGAAGTTGCATTGGAGACAATTCCAATATTGGTTAACCCTGCAAGACCCTCAGTTCTACCTAGCAACCATACACAAATATAATTAGAAGATAAATGTCAATTATATGGACTATTATAATTGAAAAAAATATGGTAATTCCAACTTTTGTAAATTTCTTAGAAAACTTGTTACCATTATGAAATTTATCTAGCAGCCATAAGAAGTGGCATTATATTGAAGAGAAATTGAAATCATATGGAATATCAAAGAAAAAAAATGGCAATTCTAACTTCAGAAATTTCCTGCAAACCTAGACTTGGAATATTTTGAAAAGGTACCCAGCAACCATTTTATTTCGAGATGTCTCCTTGACATTTATACCATATCTTAACTTTTCATATAAAGAAATGGAAAAGTACCTAGCAAATATACAAAAAGGAAACCAGAACAATTGCTATTATAAATTGGTAAAACTATGGCTTTCAACTTTGGGTGAATTTCCAAAAGACTTTCAGACTTATTATCTTTTAGAATTTAGAATAACTTGTAATGACACATTGAAATAATCCAGAATAAATTTAGAATATAGCCATTCTAACTCTGGAAAATTCCTGGAAGACCAGTTTTTTCTAGCCCATTGATAATGTAGTCCAGCTCTTCTATTCATATTTGCAGCTTAAAAACCATTTGAAAAAGACTGTACTTATTCTACAAGTACAGTTTTGCCCTTTTCATCCTAATTGTATACTTTGATCCATAGTAGATCTATATTTGACTCAACTGACTTGTATGGTATACGATTGTCCAGGCTATGCATACCACATCCTTGGATTGGTTTAATGGTGATATGGTTTTGTGTGCATGTCAATTGTTATGATGATTTCAACATTGGTAAATTTCTTGGATGATCCACACATCTGTTATCTTCCGGAAAACTTGCATTGGTCCAAGACTGTAACAAGAAATTCACTGTTTTACTGATATCATATAGTTTTACTAATCTTCCTATTTTTGGTGCCTAGTATCATAACATGCAGTTAAATTTGGCTATTAACAAATTTAGATGTAGATAGTGTCTCTGATACATATTGCATATTCTTTCTTTAAAATAGCAACAATGCACAAATCAAATAAGATCATCTGGAATATTCAAATTTGAAAAATGTGGAAATTTTAACTGGTATATTTCAATTATTTTGTGTTCAGTTTATACTGGTTTTCAGTTTATTTAGTGTTCAGTATAAATATGTTTCATGGTATAAATTCTTTCTTACTGTCAAGTTTTTATCCTCTGCACATTTTTTTATGAAAAGCAATATCCTGCATTAGCATAGGGTATTTGCATTGCAGATTACAGTATAAGGTAGTAGAATGTTCAAGGTTCTTGTAGAAATGGCTACAGGGTATGTACTTTTTCCAAAAGATAACAGATATGTGGATCTTCCATGAAATTTCTTGTTAAATATTAAGATCCATCTTAAATAAAGAATAAGATGCTGCTTAACCTATATATTTTTGTCTGATAAAATCTTGTGGTATATTCTGGACAAATAATGAAATGAAAACTGTCAGCTTCATATTTAATTACAATCTGACAACAGATATGTGCATCTTCCATGAAATTTCTTGTAAAAAATTAAGCTCCATCTTAAATAAAGAATAAGATGCTGCATACCCATTATATTTTTGTCCTGATATAATCTTGTGGTATATTCTGGACAAATAACAAAATGAAACCTTTTCATAGCTTCATATTTAATTACAATCTGACACATGAAAACAATCTACAATAAACAGGTGCTTTTTACAGGACATAAAATGTGTAACAATGTTTAACAAGTTTAAAACAGATCACCCTGCACTATAAATATACTATAGTCACAATCTTATCAACAACAGACAATTACAGAGATAGCACTGGCATCTTGAAGAATACGGAATGTGTTTAAAATATGCATGATAATCAATTTACTTTATATGTGCTTTTACCAGTATTTGGTATTTGAACCATGTCAAAAGTAAACCTCCTTGAGGGAAAATTTACTTAGGATTGGATAGGTGTTTGTTTTTAACGGTAAATCATTAGTATGTCAAAAGTGTTTGGATTTACAAAAATTTCTGAAATATACAGGGTTTAAAATTAATTTATGTAATTTAAAACTAGCTTCAAAATTTTTTACTTTGTACTGCAGAAGGCACTTTCTTCATAATAACAATAACCATGACATAATACAAATACACAGAAACAAAAATATATGACAATTCACTTTTGACTTTATCAATGAGTTGACTATTTGTTCTGCACTTAGGGGTCATCCATAATTGTCAACCATTTTCCAAAGTGTGCAAAACGCACGCTTTTTGTGATCCCCAACCCCACTCCCCTCAAAATGTGTACATCAACCATTTTCCAATGGTTGTTTTTGGTTTTTGATACACTATAAGTTGTTTTTTGACAGGTAAAACTCTGCCAAAGACAGTTGTTTGCTGAGCCATCACGCCATGTGGCGTTATTGAGTATTATCGATGTCAAAGTCCTGTATTTTTGCTTCCAATTCAAGCCTACTAAAGACGAAGGTAAATTTCCACTAATATAGAAACCGAATTTTTTGCACGCTTTGGAAAATGGTTGACAATTATGGATGACCCCTTAAACAGAAGTATCATTTACCCATTAAAATGTTTTTTATGTATATTTTTTTTACAATAACCAGTTTGTTCTATATGGGGTTTGACTAAGGAGTTTCCATCATTTAAGTAAAATCAAAGGATTTAAGGAGAGTGTAGGGGTCGTCATCCTATGTGTCCACACCTTGAATTTTTATCTTAGTTCTTCATGTTCTAAAGGACCTAAGGCTTATCATACCCCTTACTACTAAAAATAGTGACCAAAACACTTCACACAAAAAGTGAATAAAAAGGGAATTAATTATTACAGGGGTATATAAACAAAGAATGAACATTCACAAGAAACAAAAATATTGCCTCAAAATTTAACAAAAATAAAGAAAGACAAAGGATAATAAATAAGCAGGTTTCAACAAAGCTTATAACAATTAATTACAGACAAAAACACATGATGATCCATGGACACAAGTTATAACAGAATATATAATTAATTTCTGATTATTACACCTTAAACCATAATTATTATGTGCTTTTATAAATGTCTACTCAAATGGTGAATGCTAGAATTTGATAAATGCTTGGGCTTTTCCAAATCATTTCAAACAGATGAAATCCATTTATGAGAGTGTATCCCATGATACATAGTTCTGATTTGACATCACAAGTAACTGACCAATCAGATTGCATCATTTACTTTTTCTGTATTGTTAGTGGAGGTGAAAATTCAGGTTTTATTGAACAATCACAATTTTCAATCAAAACACTTTTTTATAGAATATATGTATTGCATTATCATGAAACATTTATTTATTGCACATACTATTCAGTTTTAGTTTTATTGATATATTGGTATATCAATCAATATTTAAACAAATAAAAAAATACTGTGTTATGGCAAGGTAAAACTCCAAAACTTAAATGTTCTCATCTCCAGACAAACCAAATTGCCAAAATGTACAGAAATATGTATATGATTAATCCAGTCGTAACTTTTTATCTGTTGGATAAAGTTTTGAAAACCAATAATAAGAATTAACTACTGTGAATTCAGAAATTATTGCGTTCATTTATTGCGATTTTGAAAAATCATTCCAAAATATAAGAAAAAATTAATGTGATTTTTAAGAAAAGCTGTTTGCGAATATAATTAACAGATATAGGAATGTGAGTTCTTATTTTTGCGATTATTACTCAGTTGCATTATCCACAATAATAAAAACATCGCAATAATTTCTTAATTAAGTGTAGAACCCAAAATTTCCATTACATGTATGATACACTACCAAAGGAGAAATTACGATAAATGACATTTTAAAGACAAATCTTCCGGAATTTCATCAGAAGTTGAAGAGGTAGTTCAGTAACAAACAACCAATAGCTTGTCATTTTATAAATCCATTCATTTTTTAGTTTTATTCACCATAAGAATATATGTGTATTTAAAACTTTACTAAGAACAAAATAAGCTTGGTATTTATCAGCAAGAACAAACCAAGGAGTACAAATGCCCAACAAATCAACCTACAGAGAACTAACCTTATCAGACACAATCCCGTCACCCTGCTATGGATACTGCTTAATATTAATACTTTGTGTAGATGTACACCAATTCAGCAATTTTAGATCAAAACCAGGTAAAATATTTTGGTATGTAACCATAAAAGTTCATATTATCATATAAAGATTCTGGCCCTGAAATAAGCACTGTAAATTCATGGACTTGATATTTTTCATATAATCCTCATATTAGGATCCAATTGGTATTAACAGAATCTCTTTTTGAAGTAAATAAGCACAATCCATTTTGCTTTGTGAAATACTTTATCTGAAATCTTTCAAATGTTATCTTTTTTTAGAACAAAGTTGCCACTTAAATACCAGCAATAAGAAAATTGAGATCAAGGCAAACATATAACATAAGATTAATTTTTAAAATGCTTGTTTCAATAAAATAAATTAAAAAACCATAAATTCAATATTGCCCTGTACAAATACATCAATTGAAAACCTGATGCTGATATGTTTCTGATAATACATAAGTTCTCTGAGTATATCAATTTTACTTTACATTCATTTATAACATTAACCATTCAATACTATTGAGCAATAGAAAGAACCAGCTTCCTTAACTTACAAATTCATAATTGCCAATAATGTTATAAATACACTCACACCTCTCACCTAAACAGCACTGCTATATCTCCACGCACACTTTTGTTCCATATCATACGATATGTATAACATCATACATAAATATTATGCAATTACAATGCAACCATTTTCTAATTATTATGACTTTCTTATCATACATTTCATACAGTATATTTTTCATCAATGTCTTGTCAATTTTGTGACATTATATTCAGGTTGTTTGGAAAATACTTACAAAATAAAAATCACCTCCACATTAAATTTTTTAAAAGCTTCATAAACAAAACAAACTGTTTGTTGGATCTCACAAAAACTGAAGCAGATATTTACCCATATAGTCCAATACATGAAATATAATTCTGGATCCATTTTCATTAAACAGTTGGAACATTTGAGCCACCAAAGCAAATCTTTTGAGTTATAGAATTGTTTGAATAATTCAGCTTCAAAGACATTCAAAGAACATTTAATAGACTGAAAAAGCCATTTAAAGTAACAATTTTGTTCAGGTCATTCAAGTTCCCACAACCAAAGTTCTTTTACCTGACATCTAAAGATGTAAATTAATGCATAACTAGTCAATACACATTTATAACATGTGTGAATAGTCATTGCACTGTAAAACTTATTCCTGAAATAATTATTTAATTACAACTTTCATTGTTGATATTTATAGATTTTTTGCTTGTATTACTGTTAAATAAATTTGCAATTCTTTAAATAATCTATATATATTTGTCTGTTAAAAATATACATACATATATATCTAAAAAATATCTGGTTTTATTCACAGTTTAAGGCAATTGTTAAATATACAACAATTATTACAACATAATATATGGTAACACAATTTCAATAGTAGCTGAGAATTGCTGAATTATGCAGTGAAATAATATCAAATCCTTTGGATTTTCCAGGCAAAACTAAAGTTTTAAAATATAATTATAACAACTCTTGTAAAAAAGCACAATGTAAATATTTTTTAATAAATTTGAAAAATGATATACAAATAAATTTTAATGAAATTACACCATCAGGTTAAAATGTTTATATTGTCCTGGCACCCTACCTAGCTCAGTCTGATTTGTATATAATGGTTAAGTTGTTACAATTTAAATATTTACTAATAGTACAAAAGAGTTACCCAGACTTCATTTTCACACTTATTGAGAAAGAATTGGGGCCTATTTCATCTTAAGACAGCCTTCAATAAATTCTCCAATAAGGAGTTGCAAAATTTAAAAATTGGCTATAAAGATGAGGTTATCATGATATCAAATATTATACATTTTTACAACAAAATAATCTCATAAAATAGACCTATGTACAAAATCATAAGAAATTATTTTAAGAATACAATATTTCCAATAATTGTTATGACCAAAGGGACTTTTGTTTAAAAGAAAGAATATGAAATTTATTCAGTAAAACACAATCCAAATCTTTTCTGAATTGTAAACTGCATTATTTCTTGTTAAGCTGTTACCCTAAGTTCATTAGATTCCCATGGGGCATGAAACTAAAGTACACCAATGAATTTTGCAACAACGAAAGTGAACCCGTATCAAAAGTTTTACAGTGAAATATATCATATAATATATTGTTTGAATTCTAATTTTTTGCCGTAGCTAAAAATTCATTTAAACTTGAAATAAAAAATTTCCCCATATGGTGTAATGTTAATTTTTTCAACTTTGTAAATTTGCTTCATTTTGATGGTGCAAATAACCAATGGTCTCAGGTAACAAGACATGATAAAATTTTTATTTTTTGTGGTTTTATGACAGATAAAAGATGAAATTTTAAGAATAAAGTTAAATTATATTTTGGCTATAACACTGAAGCGGGATATTTATCTATGAAATCATGACATACTTCATAGCTGAACTTTCGATATATTTTGACTTAAGTTGTGGCAAATTTTGTTTGGTGAATTATAGTTCTTAAAAATAATGCCTTTCATATCTTTCTTTTATCAAACAGGTTGTAGACAAAATAGAAAAACAACGATTGAAAATGCCTAAATTTCACTGCGTTCATGTTACAGTTATAATAACTTTACACCCACTGACATTATAACAGAAACCAGTTTCTAAGATTAGTGGTGCAAACAGTGGGGTTATAAGACAAGTTTGTATTGGTCCCTGTATTAGATAAATGTTACAAATCTATGGTTCATGGAATGCATCAAACATGGCTTCTAACCCCGGTTGACATATTTTAATGGAACAGCCTAGACTGGTTTGAGTATTCATCAGACATGATTTTGCCAGTGTAGAAATAACGGAAATGGGTAAATGGAAGCTGTATTTTGTTTATAAAATAAGAATACAGGAAAACCAGAGTTCCATATTAAAACAGAAAAAAATATCATGCCCCCCATATCCCTGTTTGTTTACATAACACAAGGTGTCTAAGTTGTAAATAAATTATATAAGAATAATTTTATGTTTCTCTTTGCTCTTACTTAGAACATCTTGTTTCCCATGGCGGGTTGGCTTTGGATCAGATTAAAAACAACAAAAATAAAAAAAGCATCAAGTTTTGTTTTAGAAATGTCTATAAATAATATTATGTAAAATTTATTTTGGACTTTTTTCAAACATTTCTCAAACAGCAACCTCTTAAGTGTATATAAAAATTCTGCAATCATGTAATCTAGATAAAAAATCAACTTCAGTTACAAAATTTAAAGCTGTCACACGAGAAACACTATGGTCTGGTTAAAGTACACTAGACTAGAGTACATATCACAGAAGATTGAACAACAACAACTACATTTGTCTGTACATAATAATCCCAAATGTCAGTAAGACAATCTGAAAAAGAAGAAACGTAAATAAAATATATATGACATTCAGAATGTATATGTGAAATCATATTTTTTGTCAATGCCACAATAAATTAAGTAAATCGGTTTACTGGAAAAAAAGTAATACAGAAAACCTACCTGTCTGTCCACAACAGCATCATACCATAATATTACAGAAATGCTTTGATCTTGTATAAAAATAAGGTAAAAGACAACACCACTAAATATAAATGCAAATGTTATCAAGAAAACAAATTTTTACATATTATAGTTAAGATAAAACTCACCATAAACACTCCAACTACAATAGCAGTTGTCCCTATCATAATTCCATTCATAATTAGATAGTCATGCAGTTTATCATAACATCCCTGTAATAACAAAACAACTTATTAAACATTTTCTCACAAAAGTGTCCAGTATTTCACATTATCAAATTTCTTTTAAACCTGTAAGAATATTATAATAATAATATACATTTTTCCTAATTTTGAAAGGTAGACACATTTCCCAATGAAAACTTTGGCATACAACTGACTGTTGAACAAAATAATAATATTGATGATATAGATGTTAAGCTCAATAAACTATAATTTTATATTTTGCACAGCAGTTTATCAGACACAGAGTTTTAGAATAACATCATTTAATAGTTGAGTAACAGCACATATTTTACCAATGTCTGTTCTAACACCATATCCCAGTATAACTCACTGTTTTAAATACACATAATATGGCAAGACAACTAGTGACGCAAAAACTACCAACCCTTCAAGTGCAATTGAGCTAGTATCCAGTTTATGGAGCAAGAGCTGCTAACCCCTTCAAGAGCACCTGAGCTAGTCCCAAAATTGTTATTCAACCCACTGGACCAAATTATGAGCAAAAAACGAATTTTGGATATCCAAGAAATGATGAAATCTCCTTTAGAAGCTATAGAAGCTAGGATTTTGAAACTTATATCACAACTTACAATACCTTTGCAAAGCTGACAGAGGTTATCAGCATTTCAATTGCACCCCTGGTAGTATTGCCCTTAGGGGATAAAAAAATGACCAAAACAATTGTACATATATATTCTTATCTGTTATCAAAAGGTGAGTTTGATGGTCATCCCTGGGGATTTTGAAAATTTCAATTTCAAAAACAGTTGAGATCCCCACCCCTAACCCAAATAGATTCTAACTCAATATAAAAATTTCAATGGTCATCTCAGGGGTTGACCCCAACCCCTTATTTTCTAATATTTCACATTAACTTGTAAACGGTTCAGATCCCAACCACATATATTCTTAAGTCGTCTTACAAAAAAGTTAAATAGTCACCCCCGTGGGTCTGCCCTAACCCCCTTTGTTTAAAAATTTTAATTTATCTGAATCCCCAACCCTAAACAATGTATATTTTTTGTTGTTATAAAAAACTAGAGGCTCAGGAGGCTGAGCCTGTATCGCTCACCTGCCTTTTGGCAAAGAAGTTTCAGAGGAGAAGATTT
>JARWCS010163641.1:0-14315 GCA_034783895.1 Geukensia demissa | reverse complement strand
TCCATTACGACATATGGGAGTGAATTGTAGCTCCGCCCAGAACAGAAGTTGTCACAGGAGCTACATTATTGTAGCTAGGACTAAGGCCAGTAAGGGTTCAGCACTCCCCTAATCAAAAAATTCTGGAAACCCCCCCCTCCCTTTTTTCCCCGGAGGGTGTACACATGTGACAAGGTAAGTGTCAATCCCTGGTTAAGGAGCAAAATTTGTAATACCAAAATGACCCCAACAATGCAATATATTTTGACTTACTGCTGATTTCGCAGATAACTGCACTGTACAGCTTGCTCTTAAATCTGGCAACTATTTTCTGGCCTTCATTGTATGCATTTACCGCTGTTCGTGGACTAATTACAGTGTCCAAACTAATAATGCTTCTATAATCATCCTCCCAATGTAACAATCCATATACTTTGTCTTCTACTTCCATGTTCTTTTCAGTCCAAAATAACGTTAAGACGCTCGATTTTACGTCACTAAGTGACGTAACTCCAATTTGTCCAATCGGCATTTATCTCATCCAATCACGTTATCTTGTTAATATGTAAATCTCAAAAATAATTTTTATGATAGTAAAAATAATAATTAAATTTACATATAATATATTATTCGAGCCTATTATTCCACCAAGAATATTGAAACTTCGGCTTCTCGGTTCCGGAGATTAAGCGTTACTCGGTAATTTCCGGTAAATTAGAACATGGCTGACTCCCGCTCTTCATTTCTCAGAGAGTCTCTGGAAACAACGTCAACGAATATGGTAAGTATCAACTGATTCGAATTACTATTATATCAATTAGTCACAGAATCTGTTTTACTGTCGCCGACCCCCATTCGCACACGTGTTTGTGTATAATACATGTGATATAAAAACGATGGGGAATCTGGATTTATACACGGGGGGTCATGATCACTGCATACATGTCAGTTTGGGTACAGGGGTGCCGCTGGCATTTTGAAAACACACCCCATTCATATATTTCTCAGACGAAAAAAATCCTACCCAATCATATATTTTTCATGCAAAATTGATACCAACATACAGCTAGGCAATGTTTCCCGATCGGGAAAAGTATCCCAATCGGGAAATGTATCCCGATTTGGCTACATTTTACCCATAATTCTTCAGACTGGAAGTTGCAATGTTTCCCGATTGGCATACTAATTTCATATTTTGGGTCTGAAGCTCTTATTAAGGTTCCACTAAAGTCAAAATTTAGGACACAGAGATATCAATAGAATATGTTTCATATTTTAAATATTTCAATGATTTAGATTTTAAAACTCAGTTCAAATGTTCATTATATATACATAATACTATTGCATTCACTTTTATTTGAAAAATAAAGTTTAAAACGAAATCATAGACTCGGATGTAAGATGGTTTACTGCTGATTTTTTCAAAAAATCTACAGACTACATAAGAACACAAAATGCACAAATTTTAGATTAGAATGATTAATAGACATCCATTTGAGGGCAAGCTAGCAATGGTTTCTGTAAAAAATGTCATACATAGATAAAAATGGGTCATTTCTTACCTCACCCTGTTGTTTATGTGTTTACAATCGAGCGCACCCTGGCTAAAATTTGAAATATCTAAAAATTAAAGCTAATTTCAATAAACAACAGTTAGCTTGCCCTCAATTGAATGTTTACTAAACATTAAAACCTAAAATTGGTGCATTTTATGTTTTTATGTAGTCTGTAGATTTTTTTGAAAAATTCAGCAGTAGACCCTCTTACATCTGAGTCTATAATTTCCTTTTAAATTCTTTTCTGTGTATAAAATTGCATACAATAGTAGTGTGTTTATATAATAAACATTTGTACTTAGTTTCAAAATTTAAGTAATTGAAATAGTAAAAATATGAAACTTTTTTATTGATATCTCTTTGTCCTAAATTTTGACTTTAGTGGAACCTTAAGCAAAAGGGGAAATAATTTTTATTTACATTTCATGTATCACTGAATGAATGAAAATATGTCAATTTTTTACAAAAAATGACCGTGGCTTTTTTATTCTAAATTAAAAAAGGATAAAATTTCCCGATCGGGCAACAAATCAATGAATATTGTATCCCAATCGGGAGTTTTTCACTTTTTTGAATTTTTAAGTGCCTACAGAAAATAAAGTCCACGGTGCACCATCTTTGAAAATGGATAAATTAACAGTCATTCAGAGATTGATGGAATTCATGTTTAAAATCCTCCCCCTTGTGCATAATAAAAGTTCCAGAAGCTAAAATTCTATTTGTGTTTCCTGATTGGGAAACATTTTCAGAAAATTCCACTTCCTGTTCAAAGACTTATGGGTAAAATGTTGCCAAATTGGGATACAGTTTCCCGATGGGGATACTTTTCCCAATCGGGAAACATTTCCTAGCTGACATATATATATACTTAATTAGATTCTGAAATATCACACTGTGAAATTCTTTAAACAGCAGAAAATGAACATCAATATGTATGTGGTTTTTACAGAAATATGTACCATTCTTACAAAGGTTATCTGATAATTGCCACCCATTGATATATTAACTAGACATTTTATGACCCAATCATATTCAGAAGCATAAAAAATGGACCCATTCCAGCGGTCCGCATGATCAGAAAAATGCATACTGGCACCCTGCCATGGGGGATGTTATCTCTCAAGGGACAAATTATCACCACTGTCCTGGGGGCCACAGTACATTTTCTACATGATTGCTTGACTGTGACACATTATAGCTGGAAGTCCAATCTCGGATTTTAGACCACAGGCGCTTGTAAAAAAAATAATTATGCCCTATACATATTACATGTAGTATCATCCGCAGCAAATATACACCAAGGAATATAGAAACTTGAAAGTTAGTAAACATATACATGAATGTGGAAATAGGCATTTTAAAGTTTTTCCAATTTATAAAAGAAGGAAAACAAATCAGTCTCTGATGGATGCGTTTTCGTAACACTTTTCTCAGCAACCACTGGAGGGAATGATAAGATGTTTGGTAAATAGGTTTGGTAAATAGCTTAGACATGATGAGTTGTACCGTGTCTCCCCTTTCCAGGTCAATCTGATATTAGCTTCCTGTTTACCGAGACTTTGAATTTTTCACATAACAGTGTTCATATACAATTTTTCGTAACACTTTTCTCTGCAACTACTTTAGGGAATGATTTGAAATTTAGTAAATAGCTTATTAATGATGAGTTGTACTGTGTCTCCTCTTTTCAGGTTTATCGGATATCAACTTCCTGTTTACCAAGAGTTTGAATTTTTCACATAACAGTGTTCATATACAATTTTACGTAACACTTTTCTCTGCAACTACTTCAAGGAATGATTTGAAATTAGTAAATAGCTTAGACATGATAAGTTGTACTGTGTCTCCCCTTTTCAGGTATATCAGATATAAACTTTCTGTTTACCGAGACTTTGAAATTTTCACATAACAGTGTTCATATACAATTTTTCGTAAAACTTTTCTTTGCAACTACTTAAAGAAATGATTTGAAATTTAGTAAATAGATTAGACATGCTGACTTGTACTGTTTCTCCCCTTTTCAGGTTTATCAAATATCAACTTCCTGTTTACCGAGACTTTGTATTTTTCACGTAAGAGTGTTCATATTCTATTTTTTGGTTGTTGGATTGCTCTCAATTACTGTGCCAAACACATTATAGTGTCAAACACATTACTGTGTCAAACATATTACTATGTCAAAAACATTATTGTGTCAAGCAAGTGCTAGAACTATATTTACCTACAATGTACACTGTTCTGTGGGGAAGACTCAAAGCTAAGTCTTGATAAAAAAGAACACATCGTTAAACGTTTCATTGATACAAATTTCAACATTTCTGTTGTGAGATAGTCCCCTCTGTTGATGGTTAGTAAGACTGTTTCTGTTATTCTGTTTGTTAATCATGACATCTTTTCTATCATATTACAGGCTTGTATTCTGTCAGAAGAAGATATTAGTAATTGCAAAAGATCAGAGACAGAATGGGCATGTCCAATAACTGAATGTAATGCAGTTTTGTCCAGGAAACAAACATTAAAGTCCCATCTGGCTACTCTGCATGGAGTCAAAGGTAATTTATTTGAGGCCCAGTCTTCATGATTAACTTTTTGATCACAGGCCCGAATGAAGATTATGATAATTTTTTATCCCTCACCGCAACGCAGGAGATATGCATGTAGTAATGCTGGGCGTCTGTCTGTCCGTCTGTCTGAGCATTTTCCTTGTAAGCAAGTGTACAAATGTATTTCTCATCCAATTTTGAAAAAAAATTGACCAGTAGCTTTGACTTGATGATATCTCAAGGGAGTTTGAAGATGAGTCCTGGTCGAAACTCTGCATCTCTGGTTAAAATTGCACCTTGAACAGCAAGTGTTCAGTAATTCAAATCAAAAGTTCAGATAACTGAACCAGAAACTCAATATTTAGTAAGGACCAGCAGGTCGAGATTTCTTTTTTAGCTCACTTGGCCTACATTTGTAAAAGGCCATTTGAGCTTTTGCCATCACTTTTCGTCCGTCGTCTGTATGTCATCCATCCCCAATTCTTATTTTAATCTTTTCCTCTGAAACCACTGGGCCAATTTGGACCAAACTTTGGTTGTATGGTCCCATTTCAAAATTGTATCCGGTGCTGTGATCGACCAACCAACATAGAAAAATAGAAAAAAAGGGAGTGGTTTCTAAAAAAATCTTCTTCAACAAAACCGCTGAGGCAATTATTGCCAAACTTTGGTGAAATGGTCCTTAGGTAGTCTTCTTTCAGAATTGTATCCAATTACCCTTGCAGGCCAACCAAGTTGGCCAACCTAGCCGAACTCAGTTTAATATTGGACCCTACATGGGAAATTCATTAAAAAATATCCTCATCTGGAACTGCTTGTTCAACAAATGCTCAATTGGAACCAAACTTTGGTGAAATGGTCTTTAGGTGAACCTCTTTCAGAATTGAAACCGATGACCCTGCCCACCAACCAAGATGGCTGGCACAGCCAAACTCAGTTTAACATTGCACATTATGGGAAATGCATTAAAAAATGTTCTCCTCTGGAACTACTTGCTCAATTGGAACCAAACTTTGGAAATTGTTTTTAGGTGAACTTCAGAATTATCTGAATATCCAATGAATGCTAACTAATATGGCTGCCACTGCCATGTGTCATCTTTGTGTGGGCAATTGTATTCCAGGTGAGCAATTACAGGCTCCTGGGAGCCTCTGGTTTCTATTTATTTTTTTTTTTTTTTAAAGTTGTAAAAGGATTGTGTGACTTGACACCTTAAAACTGACCTGGTAGGGTACGGGGAAGCCAACAATCATTTTTAATTGGCCCTATGTAGCATTCTTAATTTTTGGGGTTAAATTTAGGGCCAAATAGCATTCTAAACATCCCAGCTCCTTGGTGAAAATATCCTTCCATAATATATCTGGGTTCATGTTCAGCTGTTCAATATGACTGCCATTATTAAAAATAGAAAAGGTAGGGCAGTTTTATCAGTGAATTAGGCTCAATACCTAAATGTAGTATGTCATGAAATTTTATTCACAATTCATTGAATATACATAAATCTATTTCAGGTGGAAAAGATTTGAAGAGGTACAAGTTATATGAAAGTAATGTAGATGTTCATATGCCAAGAACAACAAAATACAGGTAAGTACAACAAACACATCAATCTAGCCAATTATATATAAAAAAATATATCCTGAGCCAGTTGGAAAAATTGACAATGTATTACAGTCAGGTTAATTTTTATATCATAAATACTTTGGGAAAAAATTGGCAAGGGGAATTAATTGGTTGTGGTTCGTGCTCAATGTATATTAGGTCTGGTTATTTTCTGCACGCTTTTACATTCCAGTAAGCTGGAAATGAGACAAAATTGAAATAAACTCCCACCGTGAGTGGTAGGCGAGGCTTAATGTCACGACGATGTTGACATTTTGCATTGAAAATTCCCATAGAGATTTTAAAAATTGCCTAGCATTAGATCTATATGCTTTACTGAAGACAAAAATGCGTTTTAAATTCCCACAATGCAGCATTTCAAGACATATTTCATTTATATTGTTGGAATATGTAACAAACTTGCAATTTGCAAAATGGGTTGTTACAAATCTAGTGACACATAGTAAAATCTCATATCGGTATACAGGTGTTCTTAACTAAAAATCTATAATACCTCTTTTTATAAAGATAAAAACAATGTCTTGCAAATCACGTTTAACCGACACAGGTCGGTTAATGGCCATTCGATTAAACGGTTAACGATTTTGCTAACCGTGGCAGCCTTAATGCCAGATACATATGGAATAACCGGGGTTTTGTTAGTTGAGACAGAAAGTATCACAAGTATCACAGCAAGTCTGTGATATTGTGATACTTTCCGTCGAGACTTTCAAACTACCGTTATTCCGTTTATTGCAACGTCATAGGTGAAACACGCGTCGTTGCTATTGACGCACACAAGAACCATGGCATTACATTTACGTCACAATATACTGCCTGATAATTTTGTATATCACGGTCAGTCACTCATACACGAAATTATCAGGCAGTGAGATCAAAAGAAAAATGCACAAGTTGCCAATAATTTATATGTAAAAGGTTGTAGATAAATAGTTATGCCACAATGAGACAAGGCATAACAAAATTTTGTGAAAAGTTTCCATGTGAGCCATTACAGCTATGTGTAGCCTCTGGTTATTTCTAAAAACCGATTTAAAAGGTCTGCTGGTCCTTGTTTAATTTGACAAAAAGACCCCATATTTTAACTATTACTAATATCAAATGCAGTTAAAACTTTTTTGCCCTCACAAATATAAATATCACTGAGAAGATTAGATGATGGTAAATGTTAACCAAAAAGATTAACATTTTCTACTTAGGTTTATAATAGTAAAACTGCCCAAAAATACATTATACAATGTTTTATCAAAAACATTTACTTTCTATTGCAGAAAACAACTGAAAGCAGAAAATTAACTAGAAACGATCTGTGAGGAATTTGATAGAGTTGGTGATGATTTTAGAAATATTGACATGGATATTTCAGATTCAGATGAATTGTTTATCGATGATGAACAGTTTGAAAATGACTCTTTAGAGGAATATGATAGTGATGAAGAGGATGACGTTGGAAAAAACTTTAAAGTTCAAGAAGCCTTTGATGAATTTAAAAATAGCCCCCCTCTTTATGTAATACCACCATCTACAAATGTGTACCAGTCAGACATTACAGTTGCACAGCACTTGTTATCTGCATGTTCTTTAGTTACAAAACTCAATTTAAGTACGGCTGCATTTGAAGATATGCTTCAGTGGTTAAAGTTGCATCTTCCGGAGAAAAATCTTTGTGAATTGAACATTACCAAAGTAAAGGAAGCATGTGGATTTGGAGGTGAAAGTAAAACTGTTCATCAGTTTTGTACTAAATGCAGTGCTTTATATCCAGATTTTGTTGACAATGACACTGTGTGTGGAACACCGGGTTGTGGTTCTAAACTTTCAAAGACAGAAGATGGAAGGGTGAGAGGGAATAATTATTTTGTTTCTACAGACATTGAAGTACAGATGAGGGCAATTCTTGAAAGAGATGATAACTGGAAAAAAGTTCAATCATCACACAATAGAAAAAGAAATGAACAATTGATAACTGACATTACAGATGGAAAAGAATATTGCAAATTGAGAGAAGAAGGTGGATTTTTAGCATTGCCATCAAACAACATAACACTAACTTTCTTTACAGATGGTATCCCACTTTTTAAATCCTCAAAGGTTTCACTGTGGCCTGTCTACCTTGTGATAAATGAAATTCCTGCAACTGAACGTTTCATCCGTAAAAATATGGTGTTATGGGGGCTTTGGCAGGGTGTTTCAAAGCCCTCAATGAATACGTTTTTTCAACAGCTCATTAAAGACTTGTTGAAACTGTATGATGAAGGATTTTCTGTTACAATTCAACATCAAAATATTATTTGCCGTGCAATGTTAGTTGTTCTCACTATGGACTTGCAGGCTAGAGCTTACGTATTGAATATGACGCAACATAACGGATTACATGGCTGTCTTTACTGCGAAGAACCCGGAGAGGTCTTACAAAAGGGGAAGGCACACTGTAGAACATATCCCTTTTCAGAAAACGCTGCAAAATTAAGGACTTCAGCTTCAGTAAGTGAGGATGCCATGGCAGCTGTTGTGAAACGTGAACGAGTTAAAGGTTTTTTTGGTCGCTGTGTTTTTTCATGCTTGGATTATTTAAGTATTGTAAATAACACCGTCATAGATTACATGCATGGGACATTATTGGGAGTAAGTAAACATTTATTGACTTTGTGGTTTGATATTAAGTATCGTAATGAGCCATTTTTTATTGGCCACAAAATTGAAGAAATTGATATAAAGTTAAAAAGCATTAAGCCGCCTTATCTCATCAAGAGATTGCCACGGAAAATAGAGAAAAACTATTCCCATTGGAAAGCGTCAGAACTAAGAGCCTGGTTGATTTATTACAGTTTACCATGTCTTAAGGATCATCTGGATGAACTATATCTTAACCATTTTTCCTGTTTAGCTGAGGCAATTTACCTTTTATTACAGGAAAACATATCCATGCATGATCTTTCTAGAGCTGAACATTTACTGTTAGTGTTTTATAAACATTTTGGTTCATGTTACGGTAAGGAAAACATAACTTTAAATATTCATAATCTAAGCCACATGGTTCAGTGTGTTAAAAGTTGGGGACCACTATGGGCTTGGTCGTGCTTCGGATTTGAATCCTTCAATGGAGAAATACTCAAATGCATTCATGGCACAGGAAGTGTTTGCAATCAGATATTTTGGGCCTTGCAATCACAAAAACACCTCGAACTACAAGCTGTTTCATTGCCTAAGGGTAGTTTGAAAGATTTTTATATAAAAATGCTGAAAGGGACCACTACCCAAAGACCTACAATAAAGGCTTATAAATGTGATGTTATTAAACCTTTGAAGGAAATTCAAGCTACAAATTTGCCTGAACACATACAAAATCAACTGAAATGTTGCAGTAAAGATTTGAAAACAATTTATCATGCCAAAAAAATCATGAGATATCAGTACATTTTCTATAGTAAGGATTGTACCAGAGTTCATAAAAGGAATTCCTACACTTTAAGACTAGAGAAGAAAACTGAAAATGGAGAGGAAATAGTGCAAGTTGACTACTACTTAATGGATGCCAATGAGCATGTATTTGCTGTGTGTAATACTTATTCAGTGTCTGCATTTATTAATGGTAGGGTAAATCATCTCCAAAATATTAACTTGAAGAGTGAGCTCAAACTAATACCAGCAGAGCTACTACTGGAACCAGTTGTGTATATATATAGAGGAAATAAGACACCTTGTATTGCTAGTATACCAAATATCAAGGAGAAAGATTGATTACACACCCACTTAATCACCTTGTCCGTCCGTCTGTTTGTCATTCCATCCATTTAAAACTTTCTCAACTCTCAGCTCTCCCTGTATAGATTGATCTGAAATTTGGTATGTAACTTTATGTAGATGGGGTATTTGTTGTAAGCAATTTTGGATGCTATGGGATAAAACTTTCCTGTTTGACAGAACTTTGCCATTTTCACTACAAAGATACATAAGAGAAAATTTTCATCACAAAAATCTCTTAACAGCTTTAAATGCAAGGATTGATCTGAAATTTGATATGTACAGTAGCTTTATATAGGAGGGGCATATGTTGCAAGTCATTCTGGTTGCTATCGGATAACAACTTTGTGTTTGACGGAACTTTGCCATTATCAATTCATGAAATACATTTAATAGAGAAAATGTTCATCACAAAAATTTCTGCACTCACTGCATAGATTGATCTGAAATTTGGTAGGTACATTTTTGTAGCTTTATATAGCTGGGCGTGCATTGTATGCAATTTGATTGCTATTGGATAACAACTGCCTGTTTGATGGAACTTTGCCATTTTTACTACATGGTGTAGGATGTAATTAATACCTACTTTCTCATCTATTTTTTTTTTTCAAATACATAGTAGTGGACAGGCAGGGAAATTTTATTTTTAAATATTTTTCAAAAATTTTCTCAATTTGAAAGAAAATGGCCTAAACTTGGCAAAAAAAACACAAAAACAGTTTCTAGATTTCAAGATTGTCTCATGTATACTAAAAAGTAAATACATGTATAAGGCCACTCCAAATTAATTCCTAGTTCTTGGACAAATTGACTGAAAAAGGGTTAGCGAGCAAGCAAATTTTTTTTATTTGTTTTTTTCTCTCAAACTCAATTTTGTGACAGAAGGCATTAAATTGTTGGGGGGAAGGCATTTTTATTTTTCATTCAATTTGATATTTAGAAGCGAGCGATCAAATTTTTCTCCTTAAAATTGCACAATTTCACTGAAAGAAAGGAGCGAGCGATCACATTTTATTTTTAAAATTGTTAATTTGTTAGAAAATGAAGCCAGAAATTTTGATAAAAATGGAAAAGGCCAAAAAACTTTTATTTTTCAATATTCAAATTAAAGGGCGAGCGAATCCGAAGAACTAGGGATTAATTTAGATTGGCCTAAGCTAAAAAATTGTAATCTGCATAACAGCATTGTAATTGTAGTCAAACATTGTTAAAAGTTGTAATATTGACAAAATGATAATTTTTGGGGGAAATGTTGGTTTTTAAAAACATAAGAAACTGCCAATTTTAAAAGCATGACAATGCCCAGAAAATGCTTGCATAAGAAGAATAAAGTGTCTTTCAAAGCATCCAAGTTTTAGCTTTATGAATTTTGCACATTGACAAAAATATGAATTAATTCAAAGTGGTTGGGGCATTTAGTGTTACCCTTACACATTGTACATCTCTTTGACCTATATTTCATGCTACATAGACTTGTGTTCATTTAAAGTTCACAGTTATATATATATTAATATATATATTATATTTTCAATGATTATATATATACCA
This sequence comes from Geukensia demissa, assembly GCA_034783895.1. Classification (NCBI taxonomy): domain Eukaryota; kingdom Metazoa; phylum Mollusca; class Bivalvia; order Mytilida; family Mytilidae; genus Geukensia; species Geukensia demissa. The sequence continues at coordinate 3,322 of JARWCS010163641.1, read as the reverse complement.
GATCTTCTCTTTTTATACTGTTTGGGCATTTAGTGTTAGTCTCATACATACATTGTATGTAAATTGTATGTATTTGAGCTACATTTCATGCTACAGTACAGAAAGGGTGTTACAGTGATAAATCACCAAGATAGTGGAACCACCTTAATATAAGTAGGACTGCTGTAACTTTTTTTCTGATTTACCAATCTTCTTACTTTTTTGTTGCATTTAGGGTGTTGATACTAACACTCTAAACTAAGAAAAAAGTATGGTAAGAAGAAAAGACAAAAAGAAAAAAGTTATAGCAGTACCACTTACAATTATTTATTATTCATCACGGTAACACCCTTTCTGTACTGTACATAGAATCATATTCACTTTTACAAATGTACATCCAAGTTTAGTTCTCAGGAACTTTATTTTGTAGGTGTTCTACCATCATGTTGCTTAAATAGAGTGTAAATGCAGCTTTGGGAGTGTGACACCATCCCAAATTAGGTCCCTCTTACTACATTTTGTACATTTCATGCTTTGTGTACTCTTATTATTTACATGTACATCAGAGTACTGTAAATTTTGGACTATAGGTCTATGTTGAGTGTTTGCGGCTTTTGGAGTCTTTCAGCGTTCCATTTATTTTAGGTACATTGGTAACTGTGACCTACTTTTCACTTTTCATTGACTCATGATTACTTTTACATCTCAGTATAGTCCTAAGGTACTAAGTGTCCTACCATTGTTCATCATGTAGCTTTATTTGTGAATGCTCCCTTAGGAGTCTGTCAATGTCTGAATTAAGTTCTCCTGTACTAAATGTCCTATCATAATGCTGCGTGTGTGAATGAGTCTTTGGGAATTTGTCAGAATTCCCCCAATTTGCCCAATTTTGGGTCACCTTGACCAAAATTTAATGCTTCATTGACACAGGTTCATTTTTACATCAGATTAAAGTTCCTGGCAACTAGGTTTAATATTAACATGAATTCTTAGTGCCTGCTAAAAGACACACTTTCTTATTTATGAAATATTTAAAACTTTCTCACAGTCAATTTTTTGTCTCTAACAGCAGTTAGTGCAAAACCTGTACATCTAAGACAAGCTGGGGACAAGGCATGAAGCTCTATTTATAAAAATGCTGTATTTTATTATTGTGAGAGTCTTAGATTTTTTAGTTCATGGATACTATTAAACAAAGGATCATGCAATCTTGTTTACAGATGTATCATGGTGTGGAAGCAAGTATAAAGTACCTTTTTGGTCACTGTGACCTATATTTTACACTTCACTGACTCTTGGTAATTAATTTCTTTTTTAATATCTTTGGTACTATTATAGATAGGGATGATATTATCTTGCATATCGATGTATTTCAAAGAAAGAGCAAGTATCAGGTACAAATTAGATCAGTGCGACCTACATTTTATGCTTCATTGACTTGTGTTAGAATTAACATCTTGTTTGATTCTTTATGTTGCTTTAGACATTATGGATCATGTAATCTTGTATTTCAATGAGGGAGCAAGTATCAGGTACCACTTGGAGTCTTGGACCTACATTTTACGCTTCATTGACTACATTGTTAGAATTTGCATTTTTTCAAATATCTTCAGTCCTTGGGTCCTATTAGACATAAGATCATATTACCTTGCATACAAGTTTCTAGTACAAATTGACAAACTGATAGCAGACGAGACACCAGGTTCCCAGAAAACCTTACAAATCTTTACATACATGTACCCTTGTACTGAAAAGTATGCGAAGCTACAATCATAATAATGTTGCAGACACAATTTTCTCATATTCAGTTATTACATACACAATTTTCTGAAAAACCAGTAGTAAATTTTTGAACAAAGTGATAAGTTCGGAGTTGATTGTTCAAGTCAAAATTAAAAACAAAAATTCCCCACTTTTCCATATTTGGACATAACCTCCACAAATTTCCAAGTTTGCATTCCATGCATTTTTTATTAGGGTTCTATTTTCCTCAGTTCTCCACAAAATTAAGTTATCATAAGAATGCCCTCCGCAGAGATTTATGGAGAATTTAACTCTCTCCACAGAGATTTGTGGAGAATTTTCCGAATTTTGATGACATCGGAGAAAAGTCCATAATATTCCATATAAATACTTAGTTTTCCAGGGAAATGTACGGAAATTCACAAAAAGCATGGAGATTTCATGTACGGGTAGTTTGCAACAAGACATTTGTTAAAATTTTTGAAAATTTCTGGTAAAGAACCATGCGACTAAACAATTTATGCTATTTTACATTCAGAATTTATTATTCTGACCTTAAAACATGAATAAACAATGTGTAATCCAGATTATTTTTAGTTCGCAAAAAGATATTTGTTCAAATCTTGGAAAATTTCTGGTAAAGATCCATGTGTCTAAACAATTTATGCTATTTTACATTCAGTATTAATAATTCTGACCTAAAGAAATGAATATACAATGTAGAATCCAGATTATTTTTAGTTCCTGACAAGATATTTGTTCAAATTTTGAAAAATTTCTGTTAGCCCCTGAAAAATGTTGTCCTGAAACCGATTTTCTGTTCAGGATATCCCAGGATATCCTTAAAAATCCCATAACTAACACTTAAGCAAGTCCTGAAACCAGAAGTGTCCTGGGAAGTTCCAGGAAATTGTTTCCCTATCATACAGGATTTTTCAGGACTTTAACCACAGGAACTAATAAGACTATTCAGGACTTTTACATTAAGTTTGCAAGACTTTACATCTTTAAAGAAATCTCTTTCAGGACTTTTAGTCAATATTTCCGGGACTTTAAGTATGAAAAAGTAATTTAAGGTTTTGTGAAGTTTCAGGATTTTTTCCTGAACAGTAGGACTTTAAGATTTCAGCATATATGTTGATATAATATTTCTGACTATAAGATTTGCATATTACTATAAATTTATTTAATTGAGTTGGATTCTAATTTTCGTGGTTTTCGTGGATCCAGTCAAATCACTGGGGTAAAGCTTATGACCGTAATTTCAATTACGGTCATCCGAAGATGACGGACGGAGAATCGGGTAAGAATTTTTTTTGTCGATTTTATAGTTTCTGTTATATATTGTGTATGTAATATATGTTGATACAGCGGTCATAAATGAATGTTTCACAAGGGAATCATTACATAGTACTAAAAAATCTGCATTAATCAGAAAATACGATTTGAAAAATTGCTAAGATGACCGTAACTCGAAATCATGATGACCGTAATTACACTACAGGGTTAGAAACGGGATGACCGTAATTATGTAAAGATGACCGTAATTATGTAAAGATGACCGTAATTGTAACTATATTTTGAACAGTATCATTGTTAC
>JARWCS010163423.1:0-22809 GCA_034783895.1 Geukensia demissa | reverse complement strand
TTAATTTAAAAATAGTACAAAGTTGTAAGTTGCAAATATTAACCGCAAAATTTTTCTAAAATGTGAAAAAAATTTCTTTTTAAAAAAAATTAGATTGAACAAGTGGGATGTACAGGTCTTTGCATTGAGCATTACTTTATTGCTGTAACTAGGTCAGGATTATCATTATGGAACGTATCATAGCATAATTTTTATCACATAAATTTATACCACAAATTTTGCCAGACGTGATTGCAGATATTGCATTCTGCAAATTATCTTGATTGAACAAGGTATTTTATTTTTTGAAATCCTGTCGGGTTCAAACGACAGAAATTTATCGATAATTTGACTGTTGTTCTTTAATATGACTGGTTAATATTTAATAATTATATATATTTTAACAATGATAATTAAAACGTAATTATGTTTCGTTAAGACATAATACAAGAAATTAAAATTGTAACAACTGAAAATCACACGTTACACGATTAAAATCGACCAATGAAAGCTGTTATACGATACACGTTTTACGGTGCACGATTTGGACCACACGATACACGATACACTTTACACGCAAACCACTCGCACACGATCCGCACGTTACATGCACACGATTCACACGTTACACGCACACGATTTACACGTTATACGTTATTTTGGGAACCTTTTACGCTCCAGGGGATGTAATAGACTCTCGAAAATACTGAAGCGCAGAAATTTTGACCAGATGAGTATTAAACAATAACATTGTTTAAGATTGTGTCTTTTTTATCAGCCATGACTCTCTATTCAATAATTAACAAAAAGATTTTGTTCAATAATTATTAAAATTTATTTCATGCATGTTGTTGATTTTTTATTTTTGGCACTTGCACAAAATTTGTTTTCTTTGGCTATTACTGGTATTTTACACTAAATCCTGCCGGACTTGATGGGATTGATGTTTTAGTTTTAGCTTATGAAATATGTTTGGATTTGGACTAACTGGCAAAAACAGAGAGTACCTTTTCTAGACCGGTACATCTTGTTGTCTCTTGTGAGTGTATGTGCACTACGAATCGACTTCAAATGTTAAAACTAATTTCGATCCCCGCCGGGTCAAACCAAAAGACAATAGAATTGATACTTGCTACTTCTCCACTAATCACACAGCATTTGGGAGTTACAGCAACGACTTGTTGACCCAGAGTTAAAAATGTGTCTGGGTAAAGTTGCAGGTTTTCCTGCGGACTGTTGTTTTCGTGGGATCCGATGGCACGTTAAAAATCCGACTCAGCCTGTCGGTCTAGTATAAAGCAGGGTTTTTTCATCATCACTCATTAATATGCATTGATTTATGTCGTTATGCCACACAACTCTCACAGGTTAAGGGAGAGTTGAGTACTCATATACATATCTAATCCCGAAATACTTTGTGTTCTTGTCCCAAGTTAGGAACCTGAAATCCAGTGGATGTCGTTATATTAATACCTAAGTGTTACTTGTTTTACATTGTATACTTATTTCGCCGATATTTATTACATTTGAATATCATCATATTCTATCTTGGGGCCTTTATATGTGTTCATTATTTCGAAGATTTGAATATCTTAGGGCGACCTGTACATATTTGTAATTTATACGCTTTAGATGGTATCTCATGGACAATCATATCACGGTACTGAAACAGTATCCGGGGATTGACTTACAGTGCTAACCCAGCTGGCTTTCTAGGTGATGGATAGGGAAATTTCTCTGGTTAGGGGATGTCGGGCTCTAATGCTGAAAGTCTGTCTGTAGACAATAGTTTGTAACGTTTTTCGAGAATAACACATTCCCTACACGTAAATGACCCCTTTCGTATATCTCAAACAGAGAAGACCTATGACCGCTACAATTGACTGTATTCTTCGTTCGTAACCTACCCATCAATTTTCCGATGACAATCAAAAGGGTGAAGTTCAAATTGGCCTATCTGCATTTCTTCGTTTTATACTTATATCCAGTTTGTTTGCTTTACATCATATCAACTCATGTTTCAATATTATTAATCAGCGAATCACAAGTTAAATAGTACTATGCCTTAAAGGAAGATCCGAGCATGTGCTCGAACCATTGTTCTCTTTAAATATTTTGTTCTTTTTATCTAATGTCTTTTTTGTTTTTGTTCTCGAAATTGTCGTGCCCATCGTTTTTTCCTTTTCTGTCGGACCTCCGCTATCGAATAACGATATTCCAAAACATCGCGTCGCTGAGATCCCCTTTATTTTGCTTTTTTTGCACAGCATTAATAAATATTTCTGAGCGTGATTTAAATTTACGGGGTTGTATTCGGGGACACAATTTTTACCGGGTAAACGTATCAGAAGAAGCGATTATGTTAGTTAGGTTTCCAGGGAATAATATAGCTATATAATCTGTTCAAATAATAAATTAACTAAAATTCCTACGTGTAAATTTTATCAACCAGTACCTCGTACTTTGCAACAAAATGGCTCAAACATTTAACAAATCTGAATTATCGTATAAATATAGATGTTGTGTTCATAATTCACTTCACGTTTAACGTGCGATCGATAGTAATGCTAATCTATTTATAGCTTTTCATTGCCCATAAATACGTGGTAAAGGTCGCGACCTTTGGTAATCTTTACGTAAGTGTAAGTGGACACTAGATTGGGTATTTTATCCCGTAAACAAGAAAGGATTTGCATACTTAATTTAAAATTCCTGGTGATTGACGAATCATCGGGTATTGATGGACCGGATTATCCAATCAGAATTGAAAGTCTCACAACCGGAAGTTCTCTGTTAAGCGTTTGACTATTTTGAGAGACGGGAATGAACTACAAAACTAATGCCATGGGAAGACAACTCTGAATTTCCACAATCAAAATGTTGGTGTTGTTCACCCCTTAAATATTGTTTGTGTGATTTCGGGGATTTTCCGTTGGATTGCTTTTTTTGAGTTTTACGTTTTGTTGTAATATATTCCATCCTTAAATAATCAATTTACATGGCAGTCTTACTACGTTACCTGGGTCAGTCTAGGGATTTCCCGCGTGTTGATGGTTCCGATTGTCTTCCTTAAACTTTCCGGTGTATTCGATTATTGTAAAGTGTCAGTTCACTTCATTTCGTTTTTAATTAAAATTATAGAAAAAAAATATATATAAATTCAATTCAAGAATTTTCAATAAACCAAATTAAAAAAACATGCAAATTAGTCTCGAATTTTCTAATAATATCCGGATAGACTTAATATCTTATAAATATCGTCCGTTTCTATAGATAACTGTACCACCCTCATTCCAATAACCTCCCACTCACAATTATGGTTTAAGTATGATAAACTCAATCATGGGGACTTTGTTGGGAATTAAATAAAGGAAAACATTATGAAACAGTCACAATGAATTTAATTTAGAATCAAATATCACAAGACATAACCCACCAAGTGGTGAAATTGACATGGCGGCGCTATTGGAGCAGAGCGCGTGCAAGTCATAAGTTATTGGAGATTAGTATTTTACCATGGGTATATCCCGTTGACGTTTTCATGACCCTATATTAGAATAAACACTAATCTTGACCCGGTTATAACTATAATGAACAGAGAACATAAAAATTTAAATCATAGTTTTTTCTGTCATTATTGATGAAATGATTATTCGATATTTGGTCAAAAACCGTTGATAACACGAATTTTATGTTAGTCAGAAAACTGGGTATTTACAGATGAATACTTCTGAACACGTAAACAAGAAAAGTTTCCCATCAATAATGTCTTATGATTGATTTTAATTAAAAGTAAAGGTTACTGAAATGTATAGGGCATTTAATTTAAACCTGAAAATAGTTTAACATGTTTAACAGAAGTCGAAACTAAACTTAAAATGGTCGGTTATTTTGACATATTTCGAACGAAAAAATTTAAGGCATTAATTAATTTAAGACTATGTTCCATGTGCAAACAATCCTAGATCTCTTTACAAGACGCCGGAATATGAAACAGAAATTAAATAATTTAAGAACAGTTTTGTTATAAAATGTCCTAAACTTAATTTAAGAGCAGCTGGCACTTTAGAGAATATGTAGTAAAATGAAGATAAACCACCCGATTATGCTTTCAAATTTATAACTCCTATGATTTCTTCAAAGAAAATATATAACACAGTCATTACATAATTTTCATCTCTTAATATTTTCAACTGATTTCTCTCTATACAGTAATTTATTTGTTTTCTCAAAAATGCAAAACTGAAATTAACTATAAAGTTTTTTGTTGAACCCAACCAAAACAGTATTTGTTAACAAGTGACGTCCAATCACTTTTGTAAGACCCTGTTTCCTTACATGCCAAAATTATTGCTGATCATTAGACCTTTACTTTTAAATCTAATGCAAAACTATCACTTAAATCGGCAGTAATTTAAAGTCTCCATACGGCCAGGGCACCTGGTGGCAGCTATATCATCAGAACGGGTTTCCTATGTATTTGAGTATGTGTCAGGGAAGTCCGATTATGTTTTTGTCCGTCTTGGTTCTATAGAATAACCTAAGTTTTAAATGCTTTATTCCTAATTTGGATGTCATAATTTTGTAATATAATATAAGAATAATGTACCTGTATTAAATGTGAATAAAAAATTAGTAAAAAAATATCAATGTTACCATAGACATATAGTACAATTGTATACAAAATTTAAAGAGATACAAACATATAGAAAATATTAATATACTTTTTCTTTTTAAATTTCACTTGGTCACGTTCGTTAAGACCATTTTGCCACAAGGTACACAGCTGGTGTATCCAAAATTTTTACCGAAACTCCAATGATCTGCCATCCCACTTCGAATTTTCTTCAATTACCTGACATTAAATGTCTTCAAACTGGTGCCCACTTTCATGTTGATGTCGATATCTTTATCAAATTCGGGTCCCTTTCAAGCCGACTCAAGTTTTTGTGAATATTGGTGGAGCTTTCTGGAGAACTGTGTGGTAAGTAAGAACAAGTGGGATTTTTCGGACCTTTTTGTATTTGGATTTATGTTCAAGTAGGGATTCGCGGTCTACATTTTTTTCTTTGTATTAAGCGGAGTCATTTATTCAGTTGTTGAACCATCTGTTCAAGAGATGTTGTTTCAATTCATGTAGACGTTGTTTTTGTAGTTGTTCATCAGAGCAAATCCTTTTAATTCTAAATGCTTGGCTGTAAGGGATGCTGTGGGAACAATGTTTGGGGTGACAGCTTTTGGGAGAAGGAAACTGTTGCTTATTAGTTGTCTTTGTATGGAGGTTAGTTTTGATTTACCCTTTCTCGATAGAAATGATAGTGTCGAGAAAACATATTTTACGTTGAGAACTCATAGGTAAATTTGATTGAACTGTGAACGTTGTTATAATGTTCAAAAATAAATGTAGCTGTTCATTGGTGCCATCCCATTTGATTCCCTTGAATCGCAACCAGAAGATTACCCGCCTCGAGATTACCCATGACGATATTCGCGTTTGATGGTGCCGTATTCTTACCCATGCTTGTTCCATTGACTTGCGCCAACAACAATTAAGAAATCGACAAGATTGTACAATTTTCCTTTGTTTTTTTGTTTTATGATGAGAGGTTACTCCTTGAATCAGGTATGATATCAATTGTAATTGAGTTTTGAACAAGCTGCCAGAAGCAGCAGGAACTTTTTAGAAGTTGATAAATCATGTTATCTTTTGTTTATATGCAATGGTCTCTGAACTGTGCATCGACTTCAAGAGTTAAATCTAGTACAGTTGGTTTTATGTCGTTTTGTCACATCACTGTCTCAGGCTAGAGGGAGGATTGAGTGCTAAAAACATGTGCCTGCTCCATGCCAAGATCCTCTAGTCCAGTGGCTGTAGTTGTTTCTATGTTTCAATGTTACATGGTAATTGTTACATTTGATTGCATCATATTTTATTTTAGGACCTTTTACAGCGTGCCTTATGTTATGGTGTACACCTTTGTTCATTGTTGAAAGCATTGAGGTAACCTGTATATATTTTAAATTTTTACTTTTTGAATGGCTGTCTCATGTCACATTTCTTATTACTATATTAATATTAATATAAAAATTGTATTTGTTGTTGGAAATGGATTAAATTAGCATATAAGTTAGTTATTGATTATCATTTGCATTCCAAAATATTAATTAAAAATGAAGTTGAATTTGTTTTGTTTTTTTTGTCCAGTTTATACATGCAGATATCACCTTAATAATTATAATCTTTTTATGATGTAAAATGTTTCAGGTTTACTTCTTCAACAGTCTATGAGATTTCATCTGCTTGAACTATAGACTTACGTCCGTAGATTGTACTACATTAACCCCTTTTTGCTAAGCAGGGGAATAATTATTAATAGTTATAAAAGGTATTTGTTGTTATCGAACAAAATGTTGTTGTACTGAAAAGCTGTATAGTATTCGAACCATATCGGAGTTTCGTCTTACAAAGATTTCAATGCAATATACGGATTTGTCCATATTAAACATAACAATTATGATAAAATGCTGTACATTCAGCTGACCTAGGGTCCGGTATAGAAAATTTTTTCCATGAGTATTTAACGGGAAAACTCAGTATTTTAGTGCTTAATTGTAATACAGGTAAGAACTCATACAAGTTCAAAGTAGTTTGATTATATGAATAGTTTGCTGTTTTAATTTATAGTTGGCTTGAAGGTTTTTTTGATTGATTGGGGTTTAACGCCACTTCCAACAATACATGTATTTCGGTCATTTCAAGGTGGTCAATTTTATTGGTGGAGGAAGCCGGAATGCCAGAGAGAACCACCTTGGGCAAGTAACTGACAAACCTTATTTCGTGCGACGTGTCGAACGCATCCATTATTGTATCATGTAAAAAGTCAGGTGACAGGCCACAGTGATTTGTGTAGATAATATTAATTCAACTACCTAGACCACTCGGCCACTCAGGCCCCTAATACAGAAAGAGGTTTGCCAGTAATTACTTAAAGTTGAACTTGCAAATGGTTTCATCAAATGTATTTCAAACATCTTGCCTTGAAAGGGAACGTGATATAAAAACCCAGATCCATTTATAGAAATTATCTATTCAACTAAAAAAGTATCAAATAATATAAATAATTAACCCAGTGTGAACAGACGCTATGAGTCGATTTTCTGGTTGTCCAATTAAACAATAAGCACGACTGTATTTCGAAATTCGAAAAACCGAATGTATATGTATTATGTCATACAATTATTGTATCGATGTTACAGATGATTACGTCTTACTGATATTTCTAGAACTAAAATCAAATAAGTTTATAATTGTTGTTATCGGATGCATCGAATATTATATGTTATCTGACTTTGTTTTGACGAATTGTCTTTTAACAGTCAATATTCGTCAAAACAAAGTCAGATTACACTTATATCTGAAGTTTGACTCTTTTGATGTAAAAATCTTTAACTGACATTTGTCCGTATTGGTGAACGGCTACAAAAACGATTAAGTTAAACTTTCTGTACTCAAAAATAAAATTTTGAAATTCTGGTCAGTAAAAGAAATAAAAACTAAAAATGCGCTCAAGTTAATTCTAGTCGAAAGATTAAACTTTGTCTAACAATATTAATGGCTGTTTCATTTCTATTTTGATAAATTCTATACTGACATATACATGTATGTGTTGATTTAAACAAGTTGGCCACATATCGACGGCAAACGTAATTGTTTTGTCCAAAATATAAGATAACCTAGTTTGGATATAGAGTTTTGTAAGATGTCACGAGGTAGTCAAACTTGATTGCCGATTGGCTGGCGCACTGTAATCTTCAGATATACTTTATTATATTCAGAGACATATAAACACAAATATTTGTGTATAAAACAAAAGTTCGCAGAAGTGAATATTCTACAGCTTTATTAAAATGTCAGTATGGCACATCAAAAGAGAAACTTGCTGACTCTTTGATACAAAGTATCAGTCTTTATTCAAAACAGAAAATGGAGAATTTTGCACAAGCCGCTGTTTGAAAATGAGTTTCGCGACATAGACATTTGATTGTAATTTTTTTAACAGTACAATATAGGTTATCTTTTGACAAAGTATAAAAAAATTCTATCGATATTTATTTAGACACTCGAACCTCCTTAATGATAGTAGTGATGATCGTAAGATGGTCCAAATTGCAGTACTATACAACTGTAGAGGCCACAGGGAAGAATTCAGTTAAAACTTAAACTAGAAGCCATCTTTGATGTACGATTTGAACTTTTTGTGAATTGGAATAAAAATACTAGAAACCATTTTGATATACCATGTGAACTTTTCGTGAATGGACGCTGCATACCAAAAGCAGTCTTTACATTCGATTTGAACTTTTTGTATGGGATCAATTTTGACATACGCACGATGTAAATTTTTGTAACTTGATGGACTCCCCAAGAAGCCATATATCATATGATATATACATATGATTTTAACTTTTTTGTGAAAGGACTTGCGTGTTTTCTTTGTTTTTTTTAGTCTTGCGTTCAAAACTTTCTTATACCTATTGAGAGAATTAGAGGCTAATAATGCTGGGCCTGTATCGCTCACCTGACATAAGGCCAATCAAAAACAAACATGAAATAGCCAAAAGTAGCCAGGATTGTTGTTTAAGATTTAACATTATAAAGGATCTCCCACAGATGTTTCCTGTCAAATATATTACATTTGGCCCAGTGATTCCAGGGATTTATTACATTTGGCCCAGTGATTACAGGGATTATTTATGTATCAGCAATTATGCCGTGGTGGCAATGTTTTTGGTCGGATCAAAAAGAAATAAGGAAACATTATGAAAAAAAAGGTGCAAATATAGATGCCTCTGTCAAATATTGTTCCATTAGGCCAAGCAGTTTCAGATGTTGATATATTTATTTCAGCCAAACAGATCAAGATCTATTCTTGGCCCCATATTCTATGTCGAATCCTTTCAAATATTGTTCCATTTGGGGTTTCAGAGGAAGTTGAGTTTTGCATTCTAAACTTTATTACACCTATATATGTTCAAATCAGAAACAAGAATCATAGCGTCCATTGCGACGATGTCTTTTGTCTGATCGGGACAATGAACAAATTCTGGACTCTCGTTAAACAGTATTACTGTAAGTTACTTTTAAATCACAAATACAAACATGGAGTGACAGTGTATTCTGAAATCTCCAGGTGGTAAATATTACCAATATCCATAAAAATATGAAAATAAGATATTATGATGCATTTTTAAAAGGTCTGCGCATTAACCTTAGTGTACTTTTTATGAAATGATTATAAAAATAGATATTATATATTACAAATGCACATTTTAAAACATAATTATTGAAAATCGTTGTGATAAAAGGATTACAAATAACAAAAACATCCAAATATGCCAGCATATTTGGTAAAAATAACAAAAACGAGGGTTTTACATTAGATACATGTAGTGTCAATAGGCATGTAAGAACACACAGTTGATATTTAACATACATGTACATGTATTGAAATATTTGAATATATTGTTCATAAAAATTATGTCAGTCACATCCAATCAAATAAAAACAACCTCCAGTACTTAAGCTATCAAAAAATTTACACACAAAAATGTATTTTGGAGGTAAAAAATAAGATCTACAAAACTGTGGTTTCAATTTTATATTCATCTACGCTGTAACCAGTATTTTCATACTGTTCCGGTTTGTTGACGTCCAGCCATTTTTCGTATGGTTGCGGTTTAACATGAGGAAGTGATCCTGCTATCACTTTGTTTTGTTGTCCATATCCTACCCCATTTTTTTCTGTGTGAAATTGTTCATATTTCTGTAATTCAACAAATTATTTCTATTAGTCATATTGTGCATATGTGGGGGGTAATACTATTTTGTTTGACAGGTGTTTGCTTTTAAAAGGCAAAAATTTACGATGTATATGGAAGGCGAGCATTAAACAAACCTATCAATTTTTCACACATTTTAAATGAGTAGACTTATATTTGATTTCGCAAAATTAATGTGAAAATACATATATTTTTAATTAAGTTGTATTTTAACTGTTTCAATTGTGTGTCATTAACAATCTGTTTGAAGTTTAACAGGTCCAAATCCCCCTTCTCAACAATAGGGGACAAAAAGGGTCAGTCAAGACAGGTTTGATTCATGTTGGTTTGGTCTTAAATGGGGGATACTGCTAAAATCTTTATCAGGGTGAATACAAGCTTTTTGCTAAAACATGCTGATAATTGGCTGGCGCATCTTAAATATCAGATTTTTAATTTATAATTTTAATGCCACTTTGTGACAAAAAATATTGTCATTATTTACAAGAAAAATATACAAGTACGGAATATATACCAGAAAGACGCAATCCACATCAACAGGGAATTACATTCAGGCGGAGAATCATCTGTTTTACAGTTTTTTTGTAGTAGGACTGAACGGATCAAGTAACTTGATACAGACTAAAAATATACGAATTAACAATATTGGAAATATGTAAACTGTATCTTTACAACATTCGTTCCAGTACCCAAAAATAAATAAGAGCTTAAAACTTTTTATTTGCATCAGAAATATACTTGTATCCCTGTATACCTTTTCTAGAGAGCTTTGTTGTTGACTATTCTTTGCACAATTACACAGACCCATGATGATTATCAGTAGAAGTGTAGCTGATGCTATACCCACTATGAACCACACAGCAATGTGTACCTCCTCATGGTCATGTTGTGATGGTGGTGGTGTGGTTACCTGTTCAACTGGAAATAACATTACTTTTATCAATCAAGAACATTACCAAAAAGGGAAAGTTTCTTAAATTGCATAAACTTATGAAATTAAAAAAAATTAAAAGTTTAAAAAGTTCCAATTTTAATTTAAGACAAATTCTAAACATCGGTTAAATTTATTTAACAATTTTGGAAAAGAATTTACATATTTTGCAAACATGTTGAATTCTATTGTTTAAGGTAAGATAACTTCATTTGGCTGCTGGGAAAAAATCCAAGCCTAGAAACTTGGTGAAACTTTGGAATTGTATTCAAATCTTAATTATCTTTAAATTCCATGCTCAGATTTTTCTCGAGAAAATTTTTTAGGGTTTTAGGGCTCTCATGGCCTCTTCCCATATATGGTAGTAATCCTGACTGTTTAAGAGTTGGGTGTAATCTTCAAAGGATTTATAGGTGAAATAAGGCCTGAATCTGGCCCCAATTATGCAGTTTTAGTTATGTATAACAAACTACGTTCTTTTAAATACTAAATGTTGCCTTAATGCACACAGGCACTTTTATCGATTATGTTAGTGTTTACTATCCATGTCCAAATCCATCTTTGGGTTTGGGGATGGATAGTAAACTAGCATAATAGGCTTAAATTTGCTCAGTAGCAAGAGTTAAATAGCGTTACAGGCTTTAAAAGACTGATTTCTGAGACATTAATCCTTTTTTCTACAATTACAGCCATACATTTCTCAATTTTTGGAACACTTTAAAAATTGCACGACATATTGGGGCCAGAGAAGGGCCTTATATTATGTCTTTTCTGTATGCACTGTAATGGTTAATTATTGGTCAAACCATGGTGAAAGTGAGAAGTGTATTTTTGTCAGATCTGCGCAAAGAAATATCATTTTTATCTAACGACTGAAAATCCAAACATGAAAAAAATGTGTTGCTTCTCTTAGACAATATTAGCAACACGTACCAGGCATAGCTTCACTAAGACCCAGAGGAAAGGACGTCTCCAAAGCATAACCCCCTAGTGCTCCTCCTGATACTGTGTCTGTCAGAACACGTTGTACCTCTGCCGTTGTGTCTGCTTCGTTACCTGTCATCTCGATTCCAAGTTCCACAATAACACTACCAGATCTGAATTATAGAAATACATTGTTTATATAACTACATAAGGAATTTTGTATATTTTTTATATATCCATTAAATTGTTACAAGCAAGGAGACAATGGGCATCAGTTTTTTCTGGATTTGTTCTACCAGAGGCAAATAATTGTGTTACTATGTTTCTTGACCTTTACATTAAACTGCTGACGAAATTTACGGCTGACTTGGCAATTTCAGGTATGGCTTACATGGCTATTTTAGCTATAAACAGCATATTTTTCAGCTCATCATGCATTTTGACTATTTACACGTCCCCAATGATTCACAAGTATAAACGGTCTGATATGTGTACCCGAACCGCTTTTATTTCAGTTTTTTTTTATTTTCGTGTATATTTGTGCTTAATCACTCAAGAATAGCATGATTATACAGTATTTTAGGGAATTTTGTCATTCTATCGTAAACGTTCTTGTTTTTCAAGCGGAGATTTAATTTTTTAAAGGGTGGTCATGGACGGTCATGGACAATGTGTTCAGAGTTATAAAAATTCTGGTTAGTTGCTTTCAGTCAGAACTTCTGTTGTCATATTTAAATATGTATTTCAATATTCAAATAAAACAAATTGCTTTATTCATTTCAAATATCAATTAAAATAACTGGGAAACTGCTAGCAAAAACCGTATACATTTTCCAACTCTAATCTGATATTATTCTCTAAAATATCTCTATCTAATATTATTTTCTATGCCGTAAACTTAGAAGGTGGAATATATAACATTGCAATTCTATTAATTCCTCTTTAAAGTTTAATCAAGTAAGAACCGTTCAATCTTTTTACGAAAAAATAACACTCAAATAAAATGTTAATATCATTAAATAAATTAAATTTGGTGCATTAAATGGTCTTATCGCTAACTGCAAACTCAAGGTCAAAATGTTGAAGAAAATTCGGTTTTAAATGCAATGACGAATTAATCAAAACGATTCGAATTAACAGGAGTTCAAAATATATCCTTTGTTAAGTGTTAAATGTCCTTGATGTATACTGGTCAGTTCAGTGGATACAATATTAAGAAACTTCAGCATACAGAAATTGGCTTTGCTAAAATCACCCTTGAGACATTGTGCACTAACCAGGCCGTTTAACATTGTTGTACATGTAGCAAAATTACTCTTATAACATTTCTCATATCTCGAATAATTGTAATACAACAATTAGTGTACAGCTAATGCAATGTGTATTGGAAACATTTAACATCCTTTGATGTCATAAATCACATTGTAATTGAACACATAAATTTAGATGAGTTCTTTTTCCTTTGTTTTCAGATGTTGATTGGATGGAGTATTTATATTTGGATGTCTGTAAACATTCTCAGTTTTGGTGAGTTTGAATAAAACACTTAATGTGTTTTGGGATATAATAAATATGAAACAAAGTACAAATATCAGTTGATTTTTACTTTTCATCAATGTTTTTGTTTTGCCGACTGAGTATTTTTCACAAAATGATGTTGTGGATATTATAAAGTTACATTTTGGATATCCTAAAATATCTTTGTTATATATATTGCAATTATTCATGAACAGTCTTTCATAAGATATTTAATCATCTGTTTTTTTTTTCAGACAACGGGCAATTTCATTAATCTAATCTATAGTACACCAAACTTATTTTGCCACTTCAAAAGAGAACCTGTATCAAAAGTTTTAAAGTGAAATATACATATATCATATTTATATATGGTTGGAATTCTAATTTTTGATGAAGCTGAAGCTGTAGTTAAAAATTCATTTTAACTTTAAAATAAAAAAATTCCCCTTAGGGTGTAATGTTAATTTTTTGGACTTAATTTTTTTGGTTCAATCAACCAATGGTCTTGGTAACAAGACATGATAAAATTTTTATTTTTGGCGGTTTTATGACAGATAAAATTTTAAGAAAAAAGGTGAATTATATTCTAGCTTTAACACTGAAGCGGGATATTTATCTATGAAACGTGTCATTTCGAGACAGATTTTTTTCAATGTTAAAGATTTAACATAGAGGTGTAATGGGAGATTTTTTTGTGCTAAGGAAAATTAAAATTCAAATACAGGATGAGTTGCGGCAAAACATTAGAATTCCAACGATATATAATATGGCATACTTCACAGCTGAACTTTCGACATATTTTGACTTAAGTCTTGTCAAATTTCGTTTTGTGTACATTAGTCTCGTTTCTGTTCCTGTTTGAGGCTGTTCCAAATATTCATTCGTACGAGTATAGAATTTGTAGGAGTATGATTAGTATTATCATTATTTTAGGAACAAAAACTTTCTTAATAACATAAATTTAATCAAAGGTTCAAAACCGTTAATTAAAGACATTTTGTAATGCTATTATGGTGTCCGACAAGCCAAAAATTTCAACACCAAGAACAACATTTCTTACCTCGAATTAGCCAAATAATTGAAGAGATTTTAAAATATTTTAGAGGGGTGTTATACATTTCATCCTTTACTATGTTCAAGTCCAAGACTAAAGAATGTAATTAGTTATGTAGAATTTGTGTGAAGAAATTTCTAATTCTACGGATTCAAATTGTAATTATACGTCGCCAAAGTTTTGACTTGCTTGATAAACATGTTTTATTACTCCAAAGGAAATGCTGAATTCGTTAGAGTTTGTTACCATACCAACTGGGCCCAGTACAGACCAGAACCTTTTAAGTTTAAACCAGAAAATATCGATGCCAGTCTGTGTACCCATATTGTGTATGCCTTTGCTGAAGTGGTAGGAAACGACATCGTGCCATACGAATGGAACGATCTTATCATGGAGGACTACACAAAAGGTAAAATCGACACTTAACTTAAAATATATACCAAAAATTTAGTCTTTCTCATGTCATTTGAACTAAGAAATAAACAGATATGGCTACTATTTATGACTTGAAAATCGATTGTGGTTTTTATGACCTTTGTTTGTTATTAATTTGACTGAACCAGACTGGTTAGAAAATTTTTCTCGCATGAACCTGTTTTCTGTTGTGTTTTAAAACACGTATTTTTTATTTAATCACTGTACATTTCAGTTCTGAGTGTTCGTGTTCTTCATCACAATAATGATCTCTTTTTATATTTTAGATAAAATAAAAACTGCTAAAAATGCTCCATCAGCCAGGTTTGCTGTGGTTAAATTATTATTATCGAACATTTAGCACAAAAATGTGTTTTTTTAATTTAAATATACTTAAAAAACTACAGTTATAATCTTCTTAATAAAAGAGAAAAAAAATTCCAAATTCAGTTAAACGAATTTAGTGAAACAAATACAGGAAACGTTGAAAGTGCTTAAGTCACCGTACACCCGATATTGCTAGCAGTGTACATGAAATACAAAAAGTTTTAAAAAGTTATTAACTTTTGGACAACCGGGTAAAACTATCTTTTTTATTCCGTTCACCTATACACATATACTCCATATTTAATTTTTTAACGCGCACGTTCATTCTGTTGGTTCTTTCAGATAATTATGAGAAAGTTGCAGCATTAAAGTTGGAAAACCCGGATTTAAAAATAACACTTGCCATCGGTGGTTGGAATCATGGATCAGAGCCATTTACAGATTTAGTTGATGATGAAAACGACATTCGGATATTTGCGGCTAACTCTATTGCTTATCTGCGAATGATAAACTTTGACGGCCTTGACCTCGACTGGGAATATCCAGCGCACAGAGGCAGTCCACCGGAAGATCAACAAAGGTTTACTCGTTTGTGTGAGGTAACTGAAAAATTCCTTCTCTCCAATTTTCTAAACGTTTAGATTGATTAGCTAAAGCCAATAATCGTTGCATGTGCTCTCACTTATGGAATTCCTAAGCGTAAGAATTTGTTATTTCTTTTGCAGGTTACTACGGTAATTTTTTTCAAACTGGTTATATGATCATATGCCATAATTTTTATTATAAGTTTTATTAAAAGAGTTAGCGCGTTTTAAACAATTTTTCTTTGTCTTTAAAATATTTTTTACATAATTATGAAGGCAATCAAACATCAAGCTGAATGGAGACAATTATTCCTATACTCATTTTCAAATACGTTTTGTAATGATAAAATTGTTTTTATGCAGATATTACGACAGGAATTTGAACGGGAATCTAGAGAGACTGGTAATCCACGACTTCTTTTGACGGCGGCTGTGTCTGCAGGGGACACAGCCATCACAGCTTATGAAATAGATAAGATTTCAAGGTAAGATGTGCATTTCGACTAATAAGAGAAGCTTTGGTTTAACAGACCAAGACCAATATATAAACCATGCTGATTTCTCTAAAACAGAATGTATGGCTAATAATAGTGAAGCATTGGATTCCAGAAATGAAAATTTTGTAACACAAACATAACGAATTAAGTAATTATTTTAGACTTATAGTGCAAATATTTATACCAATATATATAATTATATATAATAATGGCAGAAGAAGAAAAAATTGTCAAGATAATTTTTCTTCATTTGAATATTTTCTAAAATGGTTATAATTACAAATCAATGTTCAATTTGTCAGAGTTCTAGATTACATTCACCTGATGTCCTATGATTTACATGGTAGCTGGGAAAACTATTTAGGACACAACAGTCCGTTATATCCCCTCCAGGATGAGTCGGAGAAAGACAAACGACTTAATCTAGTAAGTAACTGTTTTAAATATGTAGATTTAACTTTGGTTATTCACTTGATTCTTTTTAATATTTTTTTAAAGAAATAATGCATTTAAATTGATTAATAAAACTGAGTGTAAAGGAATTTTTAACTAACACGTTAACTTTTAAAGGAATTCTTTAATTTTTAATTTAGAAAGTTGTTGATATGGAGCACGGTGAACATGCTCCTTTAATTAACCATGCCAAGAGTTTTCTTTGACATCATGAACACTATCAAAATTAAGTTTGAAAATTATTTAAAAGTTTCGTATGTCTAGGAATATGCCATTAACTTCTGGTTGATGGCAGGAACACCGAAAAAGAAGCTAGCAGTAGGTTTGGCATTGTATGGTAGATCGTTTACTATGGCATCTGGGCGTCATGAACTGGGAGCACCTGCCTCAAAAGCTGGCACAGCAGGGCAGTACACTAGAGAAAATGGTTTTCTGTCGTATTATGAGGTGAGTATAGAAAGAATATAGTGGATGTTGTTGTTTTATGCTCAAGTGTTGTTGTTTTAGATTATTTACTTATTTGGTCATTGAATATTGAATATCATCACATATTATCATCTGGCCTTTAACAGCTTGCCGTAGGATAGTGGACATCCGTTCATTATTGAAGACCTTAGGATGACCTGAAGAAGTTTGAGATTTACACGTTTTGGATGACTGTCTCCTAGGCAACCATACCACACATCCTTTTCCTATTTTAACACTAAAACAAGGATTATTTTTGTTAAAGGACAACAGTACATGAATGTATATACTCTAATATGCATATAATATTTTGAATTTATTGTTACATTAATTTCGTGTTCTTGAAGTTACCTTTCACTCTAATTTGAATTGTAGGTTTGTGACAATATAAATAATAAAGGATGGAAAAGAGTCTGGAACGATGAACAAAAAATACCTTATGCCTATAATGGCGACCAGTGGGTTGGATATGATGACGTAGAAAGCATTGAGCTCAAGGTAAGCAACAAATAAATACAATTAAAATTGGATTTCAACAAAATTAGACGAAACTAACATTAATAGAATGGTATGGTAAAAGATTTCCAGAACTTTTCATTATCAACAAAGAAAAAAAAAAACAGATCTTATTTTATTTAAAGTATATATGATATTAAGTATGATTATTAAACTCAATTAAGATAAATGTAGTATGTTAAATCTGTAGGCAAACTACATAAAATCACACGGACTGGCTGGATCAATGGTATGGGCAATGGATTTAGACGATTTTAGGAATTCGTGTAATCAAGGTGTTAATCCACTCATGACGAAAATCAAAGAAGTTTTATTGGACACAAATATACAACCGACACAGCAGCCATCAGAATCACCAAGTCAAGAACCAAGTAAACAACCAACTCAATTACCAACTGAACCACCAAGTCAAGAACCAAGTAAACCTCCAACTCAATTACCAACAGAACCACCAAGTCAAGGACCAAGTAAGCAACCAACTCAGTTACCAACAGAACCACCAAGCCAGCGACCAAGTCAGTTCCCAAGTGAAGAACCAAGTCAATTGCCATCAACGATTCAGCCTAGTGGATGTGGAGGTTTGTTAACTATAAAATTGTGGAAATCATCTTGCTTTGTTGCACCCCTTCCTAAATTAAAAATGGTTATGATATATAAAATGATTTAAAAGATGAAGAATAGATCATCACAATGATAAAGTAGCCAAAAATGTTTCGTTGAAGGCTAGAAGGCAGATGTAGATTAATGGACAGGTATCACGATTTTCTTTTTGGAAAAATGGGGGTTGGGCCCAAAAATTTGAACCTTCAAGAGCCTTTCAGAGCAGAGACTGCTTAGGAGAAATCCTCGAGGCATGCGCTGTAGTTCAAGACATGACATTGACTTTAAAATATTTTATCCCCCCCTTCTTTCTTGACAGTTCCACATTAACTAGTATATAAAAAATCAAACATTATTAGATATACGAGGAGGGTGCAAGATTTTTAAAGAATATGACAATTTTGTGATAAGCAGACGTCTTACCATATAATAACACAAATTATACTTAGGAAGGTTTATCATTTGTTAATCGTGTATACCAATTTTGTGAGTTTCATTATGCTGCACATGTAATTCAAGACGCAACGCCTCATCAGCTGCATTAGAACCAATACATATGACAACCGATATTCGAACGAAATAAAAAGTAGTTTTAGAATCCAAACACAGATCGAATAGACTGTCAAATACAACAACATCTATTATCTTCAATATAAGGAATGAAGCAACCGTAAATTGGTAAGTTCGCTTTGCTCTACACGTGTTTCTAGTAGTAACATTTTATCAGCAGTTCTAGAAAACCCGAGCTCCAAACATTGTAAAAGTAACTACTCATAATCAATAACATGAGGATACCCAATCCAGCGGCAAGAATTTCATTGCTCCAGACTACGTTCCGATAGATATACATCGTTTGACTTTTGTTCCTGGTTTAGATCCACAGGAAGTGGTAATTTCACAGGATTATCAAACCGATGTTGATACTCAACATCATAGTATACAAAGCCAGATATCACTGACACAAGAAAGGATCAATTTAAGGTCCCTATCCCTGTGCATATTTTAATCAGGAAAATTTTAATCATTTACTCGATAGTTGTCTTTTTGGCAACAAGTGTTTATTGTCTAGGCAGTGATACAAACGAACATGGATGTGTTAAAAATTCTACCCTTTGTGACTTTCTGTTCTATCAAATCCAGTAATAGTTCTACACTTTCCACTATACCGGTTCTCAGTCCTGTCATCATGGGGTCCGATTTTTTGGTGTGTGAGAGAGAGAGAGACTAACATTGGGAAGGTTACTGATAAAATTGATCACATTCGTTGTAAGTCGATTATTGACTTTATGGTAAGGTGTGGAGTCGAGCGTGATCCATTGCGGCTTCTGTGAGAGAGAGAGACTAACATTGGGAAGGTTACTGACAAAATTGATCACATTCGTTGCAAGTCGATTATTGACTTTATGGTAAGATGTGGAGTCGATCGTGATCCATTGCGGCCTCTGTTGCACTTTAGAGCATTTAATTTCCCTTAGTACTATTAAGATACAAGTTCACCAAAGTTTGATAAATATGGGACATTTTAATATGCTATATGTAAATTTAAAAGAGTAACCTCTCTTCAGAAACATAAGAACCAAACATATCAGAGTCAGAGATCGAAGCAGAGTAAAAGTAGACCTCAAATCAAAACAAATCGAAGCAACTACTCGGTGCAACAGGTTTCGAAGCCTTTCCGTATTTAAAGTACTTAATTTGATGAATTTCATGTCAACAAGTAAAAAAGCTGGGGTGCTGAATACCACCGGGAAACTCTGGTCCACCAGCAGAAGCAGACTAGCTGTAAAACCGATAATGAAATTAGAACAAACGATTTACTATTTTTAAAGTTCATAGATGGCTTAAAACAAGAAACAAGAAAACAAAAAAAACCAAAAAAAAAACTATTTTCATGTTGGTCGAAACTAATGAAGTATTTATTCCAAAATTGTTTTATTTTTAAAGTCACAAACAGTACTAGTAGTTTAACCTTGTACGACCGCCTTATGAAACCAGGAAAAATATCATTTTACTTCCCACCTTTTTGCTCTTTAATAAGTCTTAAATAGGAAAACTGTGATTCATTTTTATTATAAATTAAAAAATACGTAAACACCATAGAAAAAAATCACCATACTAATCCAACATCAGGCCTAGGAAACCTGTAATTTAATGCACAAATTACAAACATTTAAAAAATATTTCTAATCATTACAGCACCGTCTACATGTGTGGATGGAAAGTACTATGCTGATCCCTGTGAACCAAAAGTTTACTATCACTGTGCTCACGGCATTGAATACCGAAAGGAATGTCAAGGCGATACTGTATGGTACATCGATCATTGTGAATGGTCGTATTTAGTGTCTTCTACTAATTCACCCCCGTCATCAACGGCAGAATCTGGCTCAGTCGCAACAACACAGAATGTGCCTACTTCGACCCAGAATGACTGTCGTAAGTATCATAGATATCACGAATACTCACAGCTACAATCCAAAGTTAATTTGGAGTCATTACTACTTTACAAAATAGTCCTTCACTCCTTTAAGTACAATTATGTTGCTATGTTCGCAGTATACTAAATTTGAGATGTCTTTTGTAAAGCGAATGATACTGCAATCCTTGGTGATTTAAAACCAGACCAGTTTATAAAATGACTCTTCTAGGTATGAAACAATATTCTAGGAAACCCCAGAGTGATTTTGTCTATCATACAATATAGCCGGCAAAACACCTGTGAATTAAGCCGACTGTCGTTTTATCTGGAGCATCTGAATCTACGAACCATTTGAACCGAATTGGCCTAGTTCGTGTCCTATTTAAGGTTGGTTTTGTGCAATTGGTACAAGGCTATGGAAAGCTCATCCAGATAACTATTAAAAGCAAAATAATTTCAACCCGAAATGCCTGTCAGAATTAACAAACAAAATACTTCTATGGTATTTCTGCAACAACCTGAAAAATACTTTCATCACAAAATATTCCAACTTCAACCCAAGGTTATTATTGTAAGAATCCACAGTATAACAGAGTGTCAAACGTACAACAGAGAATAAACCTGCTTAACACTAGTGAGACTAAGTATTGAACAAAGTATTCCAATGTAAACTGTGGTGGACTATGATTGTTGATACAACCTTGACTGACTGAGTATTCAATTGAATTCTCTGTGATGGTTTTTTCTAAACATTAACATATTTCAATTTGCATTTGCTATTTTTTGTTTCATCGTGGGAATTAGAAATAAACTGGATTTTTTTATCAGTTAGTATCAGGAGCGAATGTTCCAAAGGAGTTTGTGATTAAATACTAGGCTTATAAACTTTTAAATGATAAAGCAGATGATGATTAATTACAAATACATGTATTTGGAACAGATATGAGCTTATTATTTTGTTTTGTTATATCATTTCTTATAAAAGGAATTATTATTGAAGTTACTTTCTCAAAAGAGATTAAGTTGCTATTACTTAAAAATATAAATCGGCAATGGCCTTTGAATTCGTTCATTTTGTTTTTTTTTAAGTCCATCGTTTGTCATCCGGTAATTTAACGGAAATAGAATGATAGATATATTTCATTATTCAGAACAAGTTTGCTATTTGAATCATAATCATTGGACATGAAAAATATATATGATATACCCTTTGCGATTTTTGGAACCTCTTTTAAACCAACAAGCACTATTAAACAAGGTGTGGTGATCAATCAATGACAGTCTGACAGCAGCTTCACTCGAATGATCTCTTATTATTCATGAGATGGACAAAATCGTGCACCAATCAAACTTCTATGTCAGGCTTTTATGGAGTTCGATGATCGAACCTCATTGTGCGTTACTGCCCTCGTATTAATTTTAGATAAAACTTAGTATTGGGTCTTCCTCGGAAGACGTGTGTCGACTGCTTGCTCTTTGGCAGTGCGGCAAAGAAAAAACGGAGATATTGAAAACAGGAGGAACACATTTTCTTTTAGTATACGTATGTTGAGGTGACCATGTCAGCAAGTGGCGGATACAAGCCCTGTGCGCTGCGCGCTCTCCTTTTACTAACAAAATTCTTTAAAATTAACAGTAAACATGTAATATTAGATTGGACATAGTGGAAAATTATTCTTTTTGGAATTTTTTGTTGTGTACTGTTGTTGCTGCATTAATTACCTTTCACCACCCTGTTCTGCCATCTTCTCAAAATCAAATGTGGGAAAAGTCGCCGGTTTCCTTATATATGCACTGTTGTCATAAAGATTTTATCTGCTCTCTTTGATCTGGCATTAAAAAACACGTTTCAATCCCAGCTTTGATGTGTCAATCATTTATACTGAAGTACTAAAACGATTTACTAAGGGATTCTATTGATCTAGAAAGGTGTGAGGATTTGTAAACTTCAAAGACTTCAAAAGACCTATTGTTAAAATATTTTTTGTAAACTTATTTCATTTCGTTTGATTTCGTTTCGTTTCGCCCCATTTCGTTTCGTTTCGCTCTATTTCGTTCCGTTTCGATTTCGTTTCGTGTTTTATAAGTACCCTGATAAATGTGAATAAACCAAAAAAAAACCTAATTTACACAGGTTTAAAGTTAGCATACTATGCATATACGACTATATATTTAAATTCACGTGGCTACTGTAAAAGTTATCTTTACTGTTTATATACTCACGGAAAAAAGAAACTGTGCAAGGCTTTCGCATTAATTAAAATATATACCAAATATTTATTTCTAGC
>JARWCS010163422.1:0-32996 GCA_034783895.1 Geukensia demissa | reverse complement strand
CGTACCTGTTACCGGTAATATAAAAATAAGTTGACCTCTTCTCGAATTGATGTTAACCCGGATTAGAGTTTAAGGATCCCACGACGGGTTTTGTGCGCAAGACAGGACATGTTTACCCTTCTAGAGCACCTGATCCCACTCCTGTTTTTTAGAGGAGTTCGTGGATTTCAAGCCTTTGTTCCTTTTGTTTTCGTTTTATCTTTTATTTCGTTAATTTGTCTTTTCTCTTTGGACTATGCACTTTGATCTCTCACATGGGTATTCTACACTGGACATTAAAATTCATGTATTTATCCATTAATAAACTGGATCATTCTTAAGTTAAAATTATTCTTAAATAAGAAAAATGTGTCCATCTCTATATTCTTGTGTGGCCTTACGCACATATATTCTATCAATTTTGTAAATTGGGAAATAAATATTTCCCTGAAATATGAGGATTAATACAGGCATTCAAACCCCTGTAATTATATCTGCCAACATCTTTTATCCTTTCTTATTGCTAAATTCGAACAGTGAAGTATAAAGACACAATTAACTATATAAAAACTTTTACGGACGGTTAACAATTGTTGTTAAAACAAGTTAAAACAGTTAAGTCCGGATTAAGCATCACTTCCTAACGCAATAGAAATATATCGCTAAATTAGATTATTTATAATAGAAATACATCGAGTTTCTAAGAGAAATATATCATTGACATAAGATCACATAAGGGAAAGTAACTTATAAATATATATTGACTAGGATATTACCCACAATATCATCTAAACAATTAGATATAACAGAAACTTGTATCATGTATGATGCTGAATCGAAATTTTGTGCAGTTGTCAAAGACAATGAATTATACACAATAGTTCTAGCATAAACTTGAGTGCATTTTAAGCCTATGTTCTGTAATAGAACTTTCAACGTGCTCTTCCGCAATTTTTGTTCGCTTTTAGGCTTTAGGAAGTTAAGTCGGACCGTCGTCCACGTCCGCTACTTCCAAGTTTCTATTTATTCGGTAATTATACATGTATATACAAGATAGCTTCATGAAACTTGGCAGGATGGTGTATTGGGGCGTTGTGCATCACACGCATCTAAATTTAGGTGATCTTGACCTCAGGGTCATTCGGATATTTTTTTTATTTGGAAACTCAAATTACTGAAAGTTAGGTCCAAGCTTTTGTTCTTCAGCAGCTATGCTAAATACCTATGAAGTTTTATCGGTGTAACACGCATGTACGGATGCAAATATTGGTGACTCTGGGTCAGTGTCACCCAGGAGAATCAGTTTTGGACTAAGAAATCTGCTTTTCTTTTGAAGTATAAGGTTAAAGTTTTTGTTTTCTCAGAAACTGTATTTGATATCTAAGAGGTTGCATTGAAATAACATGCATGTTTCAGATGCATTTTGATGAGCTTGACCTGGAGATCGTTTAGGGAAACATAAGTTTTCAACTAAGAATATATGCCTGATGGTGTATGTTCCATCTAAGCTTTTATTTTCTCAGAGACAGTATTGGATGTCTATAAAAAAAAAAACAGCGGTTAGCGTGCTCGCCTCGAGAGCATGCGTAAGGTCGTGGGTTCGATCCTCTCAAATCAGATACATTAAAAGGGCAAGAGCTGCGTTTTCCTAAAGAATGAAAAGTGTCTAATATGTATTATTCTATATCGTATTTTTGGAAAACGTCTATTAAAAGAATCCTTTAATTGGTTGTACAGCGGTGACATGACACACAGAAATTGGTTTAAATCTGAAAACACCCCGAAATTACTTGATTTGACACGACATTTTATACAATTTGTCAATTTTGATAAAAATATCACAATTAAACTTTGCACAATTAAAGGTCTATCAAGTATACAAATGTTTAGTTAAAATATCCGTTTGCGAAGTTTTTGTGCGGACTTATCTATTTTGAACAAAACACCTACAAAAAATTGGTGTTTTTGCAGTAAATGTTATATTTCTGTTGAGATATCCCAATGTGCCCTGTTTTTTGGTCAAAATTATAAAAAAACAATATGAGTTTAAGTTATGAATTATTAAAAAACGGTTATTAAACGGCATTTCTCATCAACTTTTTGTTGTTTCATAAAATCTTGAATTTGGGCCAGATATGGGGCTAAACGTACCAACTCCTTTCTTGGAAGACTCTTAGACCTGTGATATTTTGGAAATTTCCTAGCAATTACACAGAAAAGAAATCAGAAGGTCAACTGCAATTATTTTTAGACTAAAAAAAATATATGGTAATTCCAACTTTGGTAAATTTTCTGAACTTTTGAAAAAGTAATAGCAACCATAAACAAATGTAATCAGAAGATAAATTTCAATCATATGGAGGTATAAGATTAAAAGATATGACATTCCAACTTTAGTAAATTTCCCCGAAGACTGTCAGGCCTGTTATCTTTTGAAAAAGTATTTGGAAACCATACACTCATAGAACCATATGATCAATTGTATATCTCTATATATGTCATGATCTTACAGATATACATGTATGTGCATCGACATAAGAAGTGTAGGTAACGTGCCAGATACATATGTTATGATTTGAATTAAAGACTGAAGCAACGTGGGGAGTGTAAAATCAGAATTGGGAAATTAAATACAAGTTTATTTTTACATTGAATAATGGGCCAAATAAGGCCCATATCGTACCTTGTCCTTTATCTTCTGATTTTATTAGTGTATGGTTGCTAAGTACTTTTCAAAAAAAAAATGTTAACAGGTCTGAGAGTCTTCCAGGAAATTTAAATAAGTTGTAATTTCCATATTTCCAAATCTACACTAACATATCGAGTTTTTATTTAGAATGCTCCCTGACAGATGGCGGGAAATTAATTTTTCTTATTGTTAACATGACTTGAAAGTTGTCCATTGGGGCTTACATAAAATCAAATATGCAACAATTTACATCAGCGCTTTTTTTAAAAATTGTTTAAAAAGCGTCAGTTTTTAAAATGAGATTCTAATACCACAGTATGCCATTTATTCCAGCGCCATATATCAATGCAACTTGTTAAATTACCAGTTTATATTTTAAAATTTGACGCATGGTATTTAATCACAATAAACTATATTTAAATTACAAATTACTTGTCTGAACAGAATAATTTTAATTATATTTGACATTTTTCTTATAAAAAATACAGATTTTAGAACATGTTTAAAATTGGAACTCAAGAAAGTTCAGATAAATAATACAAAACTGATCACCGCAAGATTAACAGGGTCACCCATCACGCCTCTTGGGTTTTCTTTTTCTTAATGGTACAAAATTATCAACTCAAATAATAAAGTTTATTTCCAAGCGTTAAATAAAAGGAATTCTTGCAACATTTGTAAATACAAAATTACCAATGTTAAATAATTATGGAAAATTTAGGTATGCTATATGTACATATTTCTGAGATGTAATGATCTATTAGAGGAAACTTTATGGGTTGGTGTGATAACTTGTGATCTGGTAAAGTATTATATGTCTCTGGGGTTCCTAGTTAAATAAAATTTAACAATTAATGTGAAATAAACATTTGTTTTAGTCTAAGAAGTGACGTTACAATCTACTTTGCTATATGACGATTTTAACGATCTAGAGACTATCACAAGGAGTTTGATTCTATCCTTGTTGAAGGCCTGGTGAGGACCTTTGGATTCAACAATTTTCTCTGCCTCTTACAATGAAGTATGGTTTCCTTCACATTTACATGGTATTTTTTATATTGTATTTTACTGTTACAAAAGGAATTCGAAGATACCAAAGGGGCAGACAGAAATAGTTAAATCCGAAGACAGACAAGACCATGGCCAACAAAATAAGACAAAAGACAAACATAGAACACACAACACACACTAAAAACTAAACCTGGGGTAACACGAACCCTACAAAAACCAGGGTAGGTTCAGGTGCTCCGGAAGGGTAAGTAACTCCTGCTCCACTAGTGGCACCTGTCGTGTTACTCAGTATTACATTGTAATCTTAATTGGCAGATTATTATTAAATTTGAATGGTCTCACATTTACGTCTAACCTGATTATGGTTTACATCCTTTTCCATTGCTTTTTGAATGCCTGTAGATGTCGGGTTATTTGTAATCCAGACTTTATTGGTTGGTGGTCTCATGGACAATTATGCCATATTTTCAATTTCATATTTAATGATATATTTTGTTTCTTTTACATAGCTTGAAATATTTTTATAATCTTTCAAGGTGTTGATTTATGCCCAGGTTCTATGACATAAGCAATCATTTCCAGGATTGTACCAGTCAAGTGTAAAAGTAATGTTAACATTCCCAATATATGTTGTTTTTTGTGAAAGTGTCCTCACGGGAGGTTGGGACATATTTTATTACGTTCTCGAAACCTTTTAGGACATCAACATCTCCAGTATTTAGTATCAGAGAGGTTAATACAATAAAATGTCAATAAAAACTATAAGACTGATATAATAACCAAACCAAGTAACTTTAGTAAAATTTCAATGTCAAATGAGGCTAGATCAAATATTTTTCTTCTCAGAGAACATGCACGTAAAAATTTTACATTTTCAATCAGAGGTTCAACAAATCGTAAATATGTTCACTTCAGACAGAAAAATATTTATTTGTGCTTAAATTAACATCAACATGCATGAAATAATTTTAGAAATGAAACAACATAAACATGAAAGAACGACTAAATCCAGTGGGTAGTTGTACAGTTACATACGAAATCACAGGACAAACTACCAAAAACAACAGAAATACAGTATGGAATTCATGAACTTGAAAACGATGTATTGCCAGTACATTTTGTGAACCACGGACTTTGCACAGTTGCCTGAGGTTTTTTGACCAAAAAATGTCAGACAACAGTTACCTGGTAACATATGTCCATCGTTTTCAATGTTATAATTAATTGCATTGCAGTGTACTGCAGTCATATGATCTTTGAAAGAAGCAAGAAATAAATACTGGAAAGGATCTATAAATAGCTATAAGTATGACATGGCTGTCACCTACATGTACTTCAAATCTGTTTGAGAACTGAGTATTGAGTCAGTATTGAAATAAATTTTAAAATTCAAACATTCACTTCATCAATTTTGACTTTTTATTTGAAGAAGAATTTATTTTTGTCAATTTAGAGTGTGGTTGTATCACTGACATTGTTCCACAGTTTTATTGTTCAATAATAATACATTTATAAAACATACAAAACAATCAAAATATAGTTGGTATTAATTTAATTTAATTTAATTTTAATTAGCCCAGTTTTCAGAGGGATTGTCATCACTTATGTTCTAAATAAACATGCCAATCACTATGCAGGACAGCCTATATTGATGTCTGTTAGTTCATCTGGTCAACTGTCAGTCACACATTCTTTTTTGCAAAATTTCTTTGAAAAATCTTGACAGAATTATTTTAAACATAAACAGATTTTTGTCAATGTGATGTATTTTTGAACTCTCTGTTTGAGAAAACTGTATTGAAATAAAATTAAAAAATTCATTTTTGGGCCTCACTACAGAATAACATGGACCTCTTTATATATATATATATCACATCATCTACTCACAACTCTCCTAAACGTTGACACAAAGTATTTAGAATCTTGGCCATGTTCACATCATCTACCCACAACTCTCCTCGACGTTGACACAAAGTATTTAGAATTTTGGCCATGTTCACATCATCTACCCACAACTCTACTAAACGTTGACACAAAGTATTTAGAATTTTAGCCATGTTCACATCATCTACTCACAACTCTCCTCAACGTTGACACAAAGTATTTAGAATCTTGGCCATGTTCACATCATCTATCCACAACTCTCCTCAATCTTGACACAAAGTTTTTAGAATTTTGGCCAAGTTTGTAGTTTAATTTGAATTACATGTACCTCTAGTATAACATGAACTTTGTTTTCTTTGATTTTTTTCCTTTGACCACTGGTTGGGGTGGGTTGGGTACCCACTAAACTAGTTTAACCCCACCACATGTCTCATGTGCCTGTCCCAAGTCAAGAATTGTGGTCACAGGTTTGTCTTTGTGTTTATTGTTTTGTTATATGTACATTTTTGATAATATTCAAGTAAGAGCAGTATTATCTTGCTCATACACAATTTTTTATTTTGGGCAATTTAGAGTGAGTGGTATTCCACCCTTGTTAAAGGCCTTGAGGATAACTCTAGATTTGTAAATTCCTCTGTTTTTCTCGTGGTTGGAGTGCAGTCTCACCTATATTTTCATTTTCATAACAATATAAGAAGTATAGTTTTCACATGTCAGGTACTTTTTTACAAATTATTTAGAAAAATGATAGATGCATGTAAATATTTAGAAGAAATACTCAGCACTAATTACCAAGTAGACCACAAACCTAATTTTTTTTTAAATATTTCTTTTGTAGAGTCAGACTGAGTAAAGTTGTCATAACTGTACCTTAGAGTTCTGTTAACCATAACTACTTACAAAACATCATCAAGCTTTATTTGGCTTGATTACTCTAAATCTTCCATTTCATTGTCCAGATTCACATTTTGAATGTCTTCATGACAACACTGAAAACAAAGGTGACGACAAAATATGGAACATTTTGATTGCAAAGTTTTGGAACAATTACCATCATTTGAAAGTAAATTGAAAGTGAAATAAATGTATGTGATCAAAATAATTTTTGTTGTTTTTTGCTTTAACATATTTTTCAGTTTCTCAAATAAGTTGGATACACAGTGGGTTTATTCCAATATAGAGGAAAAATCCCTTTATTACATAATACAATACAACCATTTTATAATTTGTTTGTAGGAAACTGGTGTGACACCTTTGATGATAGTAGTGAGAGAAAATAAACTGGTACTAGCTGAACGTCTACTAGATCTTGGTGCTGGAGTAAATGACAGAGCTAAGGTATGATCTTATATCGTTGATAAAAAATGTGCATTAATATATCATAATATTCTTTCAACTAGCAGTAATATTGTTGGCAATTACTACCATATATATATATAGAAAAAGGTCATAAAAGGTTAAATAGCTCTAAAACTCTTATTATTTGTCCAGGGAAAAACATGGGTATTGAAATTAAAGATATTGAAAGTTTGAATATAATCTCAAGTCTTATCATGTTTCTATGCTCATATATTTTCCAGCAGCCAAATGAAGTTTTTTTTTACCTTAAACAATAGAATTCAATGCTTTTTTGCAAAACAAGTTAAATTCATTTGAAAAATGGTTCAATAAACTTAACTGATGGTAAATATTTATCAATTTTTTTTAAGTAAATGCAAATTAAGGAAACATTTCATTTTTTGTTGGTAGTGTTCTTAACTGTAGAAGTGAAGTGTACAAATACATGTGATAATCTATGTTTGCACTGTGTCTGTCGACATGACAGTCATTAGATTATATCTTTGTTCTCATTGATTTCGATAAATGACAACTAAATGCTAATACTAAATAGTCCAGGTGCAAGTTACTCTGAACATTATAAACCATTTGAATCTTCTTGAACTTTTTTTACAAAAAGGTAATACCTATATTTGTATTTGATAGAATAGAGACTGTATTTCTGTATTTTGTATTGAATGGGATAAACAGTGGGTATCCATATTTAGTATTGGATGGGATTAACAGTGGGTATCCTTATTTTGTATTAGATGGGATAAAGAGTGGGTATTCGTGTTTTATTTAAGATGGGATAAAGAGTGGGTATCTGTATTTTGTACTGGATGGGATAAAGAGTGGGTATCTGTGTTTTGTATTGGATGGGATAAAGAGTGGGTATTTTTATTTGGTATTGGATGGGATAAATAGCAGATATCCATATGTGGTATTGGATAGGATAAAAAATGGATATCCATATTTTGTATTGGATGGGATAAAGAGTGGGTATCTGTGTTTTGTATTGAATGTGATAAAGAGTGGGTATCTGATATGGTATTGGATGGAATAAAGAGTGGGTATCTGTGTTCTGTATTGAATGGGATAAAGAGTGGGTATCCTTATTTTGTATTGGATGGGATAAAGAGTGGGTATCCATATTTTGTATTGGATGGGATTAAGATTGGGTATCCATGTTTGTATTGGATGGGATTAAGAGTGTGTATCCATATTTTGTATTGGATGGGATTAAGAGTGGGTATCCATGTTTGTATTGGATAGGATAAAGAGTAAGTATTTGTATTTGGTATTTGATTGGATAAAGAGTGAGTTTCTGTATTTTGTTTTGGATGGGAAAAGAGTGGATTTCTGTTTTTTGTATTGGATGGGATAAAGAGTAGATGTCAGTATTTTGTATGTTATGGGATAAAAGATATATTTTCTTTATTTTATATTGGATGTAAAAAATAGTGGATCTCTTGGGAGTGGATGTCTGTACTTTCTTTTGGATGGGATAAACAGTGGATTCCTATATTACCTGTAAATAATGATGAGATAAAGAGTGGATTTATGTTTTTGTTTTGGATGGGATGAATAGTGGATTTCTGTATTTTGTGGATAAAAAAATTTTATGGGATGGGATTAAAAGTATATTTATGCATTTATTATTGAATGTCAGCATTTAGTATTGGATGGGAAGAAGAGTGGATTTCTGCATTTTCTATTGGATAAAATAACGAGTTGGTAACTGTATTTGATATTGATGGATAAACAGTGAAAATATGTCTTTTTTATTGGATGGAATAAAGGATGGATTTCTGTATTTTGTATTGGATTAAATAAAGGTTGATGTCTTTTATTTTGTATAAAATGGAATAAAGAGTGGATGTCTGTTTTTTGGACTTAGGTTAACTTCCTAGAAGACTCTCAGACCTGTAATTTTGAAGAAAATATTTGGCAATCATAGATTATCAAATACAATAATGAGGAGTCTTCAGATTTTAAAAAATATGGCAATTCCAACTTTGGTAAATTACCTGAAAGTCTCTCAGACTTGTTACCTTTTGGAAAAACCTGTGTTGATTAATTACTTTAAATCAAGTTAGTATTCTAATGAAAATTAACTACTGTTCTATCTTGAAATAATAAATTCAGCAACAATGAAAAACAAGTCAATCTAGATTTAACTCATGACACTTGACAGGTGGTAATGTTTGCAGATCAACGATATGTATTTTTTTTTTAATATCAGGGTGTAAAATTTTTGTATAATGGAATGTGCTCCCAGTTGCCAAGTCAGTTTATTGTTTTTCTTTGAATACCTTTATGGTAGTTATTGATACAGAATATTGTATAATTACCGCAGTAGATTATGTCAGTTATAATTAAATTCTAGTTTCCATTTGATGAGAAATCAATCGGAACTTCCGTTTGGGAATTAAAAAACACTGCAAAAGTATAAAGTATACTGTAATTGCTTTTAAGATGACAACAATATGTCATTGGACAACAGGGTTTATATACAAACCCTGAAAACGTAACGTGACGTTGAATTTTATCATTTGGTCATTTCATTTGATTTGAAATGTTACCATAGTCCTCAATTATAGATAAAAATATTGATGATTTATAGAATTAGTGGCTTGTGAATTTCACATTTGTCTCTCTGCAGAATGTAATGCATTTTATCTGTATATAATGCTTGACTGGACAATTTATATTAAAGCATCAGTTCAATTAAGAGAGTAGTATAGATAACTTCAGGGTAACAATGTATACTGATAGGCGGTAAAATACAAATAACCATTTCCTTCATTTGAATAGTCATTGTAAATCCTGCAAAGAAGGGGATGGCATACAGTTTTTTCTGCAATGTCTAAATTTCTAGTAAAGGTTTTTTGGTAACTTATGTACCCTGCTTGGAATAAGAACCTTGACATGCTAAACTAGTTTTTACACATTCTTGCTCACAGGGTAACTATCATCAGGAGGGAGGTATGGAGCCACCAACAACCTCCCACATAGTTGTAGAAAACTTCTACAAAAAAGCTGGTTTGCCCTTAGTAGCTAGAATTACAACCTGCCAACCATAATGATCGCCCCCACCAAACTCAGTAAGACCCTAAAAAATATCTCATCTGAAACAATTGAGGCCCTTACAACCTAACCATGGTCAAAATGTCGTAGGTTGTCCACTTTCATAAGGCAGTTACAACCAAACACGTGGTCAAATGCTTGTAGGTTGTCTACTTTCGTGAGGCAGTTACAATCAAACCGATGGTCAAATGGTTGTAGGTCGTCCACTTTCACGAGGCAGTTACAACGAAACCCATGGTCAAATGGTTGTAGGTCGTCCACTTTCATGAGGCAGTTACAACCAAACCCATGGTCAAATGGTTGTAGGTTGTCCACTTTTATGGGGCAGTTACAACGAAACCTGTGGTCAAATGGTTGTAGGTTGTCCACTTTTATGAGGCATACAACCAAACCTGTGGTCAACTGGTTATAGGTTGTCCACTATCGAGCATTGTAGAACTTATCAGGTGACCATAAGAGGATCCTGAGAGACCCTGTTTTAAAGTTTATTTGGCAACAGAGGCCCGTTTCGAGTCTAATAAATTGTTGATTTTTATGATTATCAAAATTTCTATCTGATTGCACACCCATTTTGATTTAGGTAATTTGTACAGAAAGCATTACAACATCTAGTACACAATACAGAGAGCTTTGTTGATTTGTTTTTCTATTATTATTTCATAGTAATTATCAAATTATTAGTAGGCCTTAGTAATAAATAACCGTTATCAGTTAATGTTTTTTTCACATTTCATTAGCCAAAGGGAAGTTCTTGCCTATTTGGTGATAGATATAGAATCAATGGAATATTTAATCAGTCATATTGTATTTCTGAAATATTTTCTCCTGATATAGATTTTATGGTGTTTGTTAGAAATGATTCTTAGTAGGAGGTTTTTATGCAGTTCTATGACATTTTCGTTATTATTTTGGTGATATGGAATTTACCAGCAGATAACTTGTCAATTAAACATACCTTTCTTAACTGTTGTAATGACAATTATAATCTTAGAACTAATTCATCATCAATCAGAATTCCTTAATGCATTTGGCAAATTCAATGGACTTTGTAGGAACAGAATTTGTTTTTAATTGATCATTTTATTTGTTACTGTTTTACAAATGTTCTATACATGAATGAGTAGCTTTATGTTGTAAATTCCAGTAAACATACAAACATCATTTGTTGGAACAAATGGCCATTAAAACAGTTTTCCTTGTTCTGAAAAATGTGAAATTGTATCAAGTAGTTTTTTTTGTAAAATTTTAAATTTTTTTCTCTAAGAATTTTTTTAAATTTCTGTGCTTTACAGCATGGCCTTCAGTGTAATGAAAAGTAAAAATTATTATGTTAAATATACTAAGAAAGTTTTATTAGGATGACTTAAATGTTTTACTCACACCCTTATTTGGTGTCTGAAATATTAAGAATAAATCTTTTAAAATTTTAACTTTACTCTGTGAAAGCCTTGTGGAGTATGCTTTTTATACCCTCATAAAGTTATATTAGCCTGCAAACAAAGTTTTTGGGGTCAATAGGAATCACAATGTCTGTGTGTCTGTCCACAAACATTGTAGTGCATCTCCTACTAAACTGTTCAATGGATTTCAATGAAACTTTACATGAACATAAGATGCAATTTGCATCTAGTAAGGTAATTTATTCCAGGGACATATAATTCAAAAACATTAAAACTTAGATGGGGAAGAGGAGGATTCCTATGTGAGTTTAGATCAAGTATTTGTTGTTGAGCTTGGTTTTTTTGTCATACCCATTTCAACCTTTGTATTGATTATAAATCCCAAATAAATTCCATATTCATGTATGTTTTTACACACATTTATCTGCCCTTGACTTTCTTTATGCAAATTAACATCACAAGTTTTGCACACTTTGATATTTTATGTAGGAAGTATTTACCAGTATTTGACAATAATTCTTCAAAAGTTTTTGCCAGTTAAAAATCCTAATCTCCTAATTACTGCAAAGCTTTGGTTAGAATTTCTCTAACTTCCTTGTGATATCACATGCATAAAATCACATACCCTAAAACAAGTATCTAATTATACACATACCCTTAAACAATTGGCTAATTATACAATGAAAATTCCTCATAAAGAATTTAAAACTCTGGAGTTTATTATACTTTGTGATTGCTAGAAAAATTTTGCAGATTATTTGCACTGATTCAGTCTTCAAAAATGAACACACTTTTATAGATAAATGTTCGGCTTATTTGTTTCTGAGTCAAATTGCTACATGTTTCAACAAACACTGATATTTCTGTAAATACAAGTTGTGACTTATTGCTTTTCTTCTAGGAGTTATGCCCATTGATGA
The DNA here is from genome assembly GCA_034783895.1 of Geukensia demissa. Taxonomy (NCBI): domain Eukaryota; kingdom Metazoa; phylum Mollusca; class Bivalvia; order Mytilida; family Mytilidae; genus Geukensia; species Geukensia demissa. The sequence goes on along the minus strand of JARWCS010163422.1, from coordinate 20,706 downwards.
GGACTGCCTCAGTGTTGTAATGTAATTAGTGTTCTCTCCTTGAGTGCAGAAAGTCGTATGTGAGTTCGATCACTGACTGGGTCAAACTAAAGACATTAAAACTGGTATTAGCTGCTAATCTGCTTACACCACAATGGTGCTCCACCATTTCAAAGGGAGGGACTGCAAATGGACAACATGCATCCCATCAAAGGGAGGGACTTGTAAATGGACAACATGCATCCCATCAAAGGGAGGGACTTGTAAATGGACAACATGCATCCCATCAATAAATGGACAACATGCACCCCATCATAGGGAAGGACTTGTAAATGGAAAACATGCACTCCATGCCTCAGGGAGAGACTTGTAAATGGACAAAATGTATCCCATCAAAGGGAGGGACTTGTAAATGGACAACATGGATCCCATCAAAGGGAGGGATTGTAAATTGACAACATGCACCCCATCAAAAGCAGGTACTTGTAAATGGACAACATGCATCTCATCAAAGGGAGAGACTTGTTAGCAGTCTTTTTTAAAGACACCTGTCATTTTGCCAATTTTCAGTTATCCAGGGATTTTATTGGAGCTGAGGTTAATGGGAAAAACTCTGGATACTGTTAGATGAAAGAATAAGTAAATGGGGGAAAACTCTGGCTAATGTTATTGCGGTAAAGAAGTATATGGGGAAAAATACTCAGTTTAACAGTAAAAAGCAAACCCCATAGGATGATTGTGGACTCTGGCCGAAAAAAAAATCTCCCAGACTGTCAATATTTTATTGTCTATTTAAAAAGAATTTTTTTTGGATCCATATATTCTGGTGATTACCATTATTGTTAATGTTTTGGTATGTGTTAAACATGTTGCTGAAAACCTTTATTACTGTTGATAAATAAAGAATATTATATGGGGTTTTTCATACCATACCCCATATCAACCCTCTACCAATATCAGACCCTTGAGCTACCCATATCAACTTGAGAGCTTTAGCTTGAGGGTCTGATATGGGTAGAGGGTCGATATGGGGTATGGTATGGAAAACCTCATATCATATACTGTTTATCATATATTTGAACTTTGAAGGTTGTTATGTGGTAAGTCATTGAAAAGCCCATATCATATTTTTACCAAACATTTGAAACTTTTTTACTTAAAACTTCCCTTTTCTAAAATGAAATATCTTGGAAAATATTCATGTCAATATTATCATGTGTGCCGATCTCCATATGACTTGATTTATGTTTTATAAAACACTAGATGTGAACCAACTTTTTTGGTGGAAGTGTCTATAGACAAACACAATACATGGAGTATACAACTTTTTTTTGTTTTTGGCTCAAGTTGTTTTGGCGCATTCCTGTTTTTTTTCCAATATCAATATGTGTATTACTAATGTTGTGCTTCCCGATTTTGGTGTAAATATGTGGTTTTGACAATATGGTATCATTATTAATGAGGATAATGACCTGATTATCTATGGCAACAAAGCTGTGACATTAACATGTGAAAAATAGAAAAATTCTATTTTCTCTGTTAATGCAAACGGTGTTTGAAAAAGGGTGGTTTCATGCATTTTTCAATGGGTCAATGTAACCCAATTTCGGCATCGAAATTTGAAGTCATTGTCAGTTATTGTTTAAATTTTTTTTAATATTTTAATAAAATTTCAAACCTTTTTCCACATAATTCGTCCAATGCCTATGTTTACAAAAGCTTGAAATGGGGTTATTTTCTAGTTGTCATATTTTGTTAACATTTCAAAATTGCCGACCTTTATAAAATAACTAAAAATATATATTTTTATTCCCATATATCGTTTTTGAATATTAATGGACACAAAAAGTTTCTGGAACGATATGAAATATGATATACATTGGAATCACGTGACTATGTATAGGGGTACGATACGGGTATACTTTCCGGGTTGATATGAGTGCTACACCTTCACATGTATCATCTATGCAGAATTCCCATATTTTTATATAAGTATATAATAAAATAAAATATGTTTCCTACCAGCTGACCCTACACTCAGAAACTGCAAACAAGCATATTTTTTAGGTTGGGCTCATCATATACCAAAGTAAGTGATGAAAAAAATTCTACGGGGGCATTTATTTCAATCTGTGTGTATAATGATTTGTGTAGAAAATTAAAGCAGGTACATGTATAAACATCAAACAAAACAATATGTTACTAGGGTGTGTGTTACTAGGGTGTGTGTTACTAGGGTGTAGGATAGGATGATCACTGGTTTAAGGTCACTCAGTTCTTTCTGGAACATCATTTAATTGAATCTCTGTAAAAGTTTTTAGCAAATGGTTTAGTTATTGATGTTTTAGGAAGTTTTATCTCTGACACTTGAGAATGCAGTGGACTGACAATTTTCTGATTAATTTTCATTGGAAGATGTAATTTACTAGTGTTTTTACAATGATATTCAACTGAGTTGTTATTCTCATACTTCATTTAATTAAATACTAAAAATCATTGCCAAACAGATAATATAATCACCAATTGCAGACTTGCCTTGTAAAAAATAATATTATTAGATTAGTTGCTAGGTTGGTTACAAATATTTCTTAAATTGACATTCGTGGAATTATTGGAGTTGGATTGTTGGTTTTATTTCCTACCTATAACTGGCTCAGGTGCTTCTCAACCAAACAACGACAGTAAAGAAGATAATTGAGAAAAAAATGAAGAATGTTAAATGTCACTTTCCTTACGTCATATATAATACAAAGAAATCTATTGGGAACTATTCTTGTATTTCACTTTAATTGTTTGAAAATATGTTTTAATTAGAAATTGACATATTTGTGGGAAAAGGGTAAAATCATTGATGAAATTAGAAATTAAACATTGATAAAGTTATAGTTGAGAAGTTATAATGAGTTTGCCGAGCTTGTAGTTTATCCACTCAATCTGTTCTACTATCTACTTATTCTATTTCTATGCATGCATGCAAGTTTTGGTTAATTTGTTACAGTACTTTTGCACTTTTGCTGTCATTTGACATCTATTCAAAATTTTCAGTTTCTTTTCAATTCTCATATTTGCATCTATGTATAAGGAATTATAAATTTTATGGAATTACAAGTAAGCATAAGATATACTTAGGTTTTCTTATCACTATGAATCATTTAATTTCTATCTGCTAACTTTTCAATCTTCTAAACTGGCCAGTTTCAAACTTCTAGATCATTTGGTAAGCATTGTATCCCATAAAGTGTTCGGATTGGCCAATTTTTAAAGCAGGATGACACATTTGGTAATTTCCATCATTTTGTGTCGTCGTGGGCTGAGACAGAACCATCACAGTTCTCCAATCTGCTACTCCTCGTGAATCACTCAATAAAATTCAACTAAACTTACACATTATCTTCAGTAGCATGTCTATTATTGCACTTTTCATTTTATTTTCTTTCCAAAAAAAATTAATATTTTAGTTTTAGGCCATTTTAACATAGACATATGTGAGTATTCCGAACAATGTTGGGTAACTATTTCTTATCTGCTGCATTTCTTTAACCACTCAACAGAATTCAGCCAAACTTTACATAATCTTTAGTAGCAAGTCTTGTATTGCACTATTTCCTTGACTTTTCAATCATGAATGGGTTATGTCTATGTCACAGCCTCAAAAGGTAAAGTTGTCGCAGGCAACACTTGTCTTTTGAGAAAGACCCAAGTTATATAAAAGGGTTAAAAAGGCAATTTTGCAGGAATTTTTATTTTTCATCTATTTTAATGGTTTTTCTTTTATTTGAATTGTCTCAATGAGAGCTTTAAGCAGTATGACAACAGATTTTCTTCTCTGACCGTTTTTGAGATAAAAGGGGTCAAAGTGTGCCAAAAAAAATCAATTTCGCATGATATGGAACATTGTATTTTGATTGTGGTTTTTCTTCATTCATATGAAAAATGCAACAACAGTTCCTCTGTTTTGGGGATAAAGGGTCAGAATGATCAGAGATTCAGTCATATGACTTTATCCAGTAATGAACTCTGTCCACTCTTACCCAGATGTTCATTTGTTCAAATTTCACATGACAACGTGCTGCAGTCACATCAGGTTACATTTGTGAAGCAACTCAGTTGTTCAATTCTTTTGTATGGTGGATTTTTTGTTTCAGATAAGTGCATCAACCAAACCTGGGACATTTGAAATGAACTGGGACCCAGCTAAGTTGAATATTGGACTTCAGAAAAAGCTTTGCACTATTTGATATTTTTTCTTTTGTAAGGATATTGCTTGAACCTTTGAATCTTCTGCTGATCACAAGTGGCTGTCTTAACCCAACTAAGTTTAACAACAAACTAATATGAATAATGGTCAAATGTCTTGATTTTTTGTTCTAAATGCTCAATTGAACTTGTACATTTTTTGATAGTCTTTTATGCAAAGTGGCCACCATGTTGCTTTTCTATGTAACAATTATGTTTTTTAAAGTTTAATTGGTGAGCAATACAGGCTACATGGAACCTCTTTTTTGGGCACCTTTTTTGGTTCATGAATGACCTCTGTTATTATGTCAAAATTGTCTTTTTATTGATTGCTGATATTGTCCAACTTATTTTGGTTTAGTTGAGTTTCATTGACTGGAAAGTGACACTTTTAACTAATGGACACTTTGCATTGTAAATGTAATTCACGGGTAATTATCATGAGCAAGACACAAGTTCTGTAATAAATCCTTATTGAGTCATGGTCCAGTGGGACTAAAATCATATGATTAAGTCATGTAAGTGGCATGATTTCTTTATTCCAATATTGAATTATTCGGTCATTAGTTTTGATTTCATTAAATTAACATTTTGTGAACATTATTTAATTAAATTGATGTTTCTGTTATGATAACCAATAGATAGTATCTCACCTTTTATCTGGTGTAAACACACAAGAGATGAAAGTTGGACATTTTTACCTTTGTTTACAAAAGGGATTTTTTTTTTCCAGAAACAAAATCAGAATCCGGTTGTGTTATTCCCAGTTCAGAAATGGAAAATAAAATAGATATCTAAGGAATGATGATGTTTTAAATGATAATAAAACCTCAATTTGACACATTATTATTTCTCGTTTCCGTGACAATTTTTAATTGAGAAAAGTATGTTATTGCATGTGAATGATTTATTTGAATAAACTGATGAGTTTTAAACACATTTTGTTACATACATGATACAGTACAGGTTTCCAGTTTTGTTGTAATGTTTGAAATTTTAATGTAATTAACTTTGTTTTGAATAGAATTATGTACTGACATGCATCCAAGTCTTTATAAAACTTTATTAATAGGTATGGCAACTTGTGATTAATTAAATACTATAATGAAAAAACCCTCAATATTTTCACAGTATATTGATATGTTGTCTGTGTTTTGAGGAATGAACTTAATTTCTGTTTTCTGTTGAAGAAACTTGGATATGGAATTATCCTTAAAGGTGGTTAGAGCAAATGCATTCACAGTTCACATCATGAAAGTAAACAAAAACAACAGAAAGCTACGGCTAAATTTTAAGTCAGATGTTCCTTTTTTATTTGGGGGTTATCTCCCCTGAATAAGATATATAAAAAGCTGGCAGTAAATAAGCAGAACATTTTTTTACTACAATGTAAAAATATTTCAGAAGAAGGGGAGGGAGTCTCTTTCTTTACATAAGACAATGAAATATTTGAGATTTTAACTGAATATTTTGCTTTTGGAAGTTTACTTCCATTTTCTTATATTTTTCAATTTTATTGCTGAAGAATCCTAACAATACTTTAGATAACATATTTCAAAATTTTGCACCTTCTTTATCATTATAACCCAGCAGTTTTACAAAGAGCTTTTAAATTTATATAAAATATAACTTTGAAATATGTAAAAATGGTTAAAGACAGTGACATATCACTGATATTTGATACATGCAGAAATTGTCTGATATTAAAAGTGATCATGTTTTTATTTAAATGGTTAAAATAAAAAAGCAATGAATTTAATATTTTGTATATTAATTTTTAATGTCAAACAAAGAACTTAATTTAAATTTTGATATTCATAAATATACTTTACATTAGAGATCAATATGATTTTAAAATATTTAAAAACAGTTTAAGACAGAGACACATCACCTGATATTTGATACATTCAGAAATCATGTGATATTAAAAGATATCATGTTTTTATTTAGTTTGTTTAAACAAAAGAGCAATGAATTTGATATTTGTATTTTAATTTTTAATCTCAAACCCAATATATAATTTATTATTTTTGCCTGCAAAATATTATATCGTTAAAACTTGCTACATTACAGTTTTACATTTGAGAATCGTGATATTTGGATTGAGAGTCAATAGGAATGACATGATCTTGATTGGAAATATGACAGCTTTATGATTTTCAAATATTTACATGTAAAATTGCCAGGTGGGAATGTTCTCATACAAATGATAATATTTATGCTGAAGTGCTTTTGATCACAAAGCTTGCAGAATCAGTTTTTGCTGTGAAGAGTTGTCATACAGTTATTCTCACTTTTTTGCTCACCTGGCCAAAGATAATGATGCAGTCATACAAAAATCCACCTGATAATCATAGTCATACAAAAATCTACATAATAATCATGCAGCCAATAAAAAATCCACATCATAATAATGTAGACATACAAGAATCCACATGATACCTATGCAGCTATACAAAGTTTACATTATGATCATACAGGTAGGCATGAATCCATATGATACTCATGTAATCATATACAAATCCACATAGTATTCATGTAATTTGACCTTTTTGTACATTATGTTTCAGGATGGGAGGAGCTGTTTGCATTATGCTGCTTCCTTTGCCAAAGATGATGTTGTTAAATTGCTGCTCAGCAGGAAGGCTGATTGTAATTTACCTGGAGGGGTAGGTTCTTAATTTTACTCAGCAGGAAGGCTGATTGTAATTTACCTGGAGAGGTAGGTTCTTAATTTGTTACTCAACAGGAAGGCTAATTGTAATTTACCTGGAGGGGTAGGTTGTTAAATTGTTACTCACCAGGAAGAATGGTTGTAATTTACCTAGATGGGTAGGTTGTTAAATCATTACTCAGCAGGAAGGCTGATATCTGGAGGGGTAGGTTGCCAATTTTTTACTTAGCAGGGACGCTGCTTATAATTTATCTGAGAGGTAGGTTTTTTAATTTTTTCTCAACTGAAAGGCAAATTATAACTGACAGGGTAGGTTGTTAAATTGTTACATGACATAAAGGCTTGTTGTTTTTTACCTGATGGGGTATGTTTAAATTTGCCTGGAAGGTTAGAATGTTAAATTTTTACCCAAAAAAAAAGACAGATTGTCATTTATCTTAAGGCTTTCACTGCCTTTGTATTCTCCACATCATGACTGGTAGTTAGAATTTGTACAAACTGGACACCTTCAGATATGGTTCCCTGTTGATTTTCTATACAAATCGAAAAATCTCACTTGGTACATAAATGTTTGGATTGCCTTAAAAATTATCTTGTTACAAACATTTGTGTACCAACAGGGAACTATACCTGCAAGTGTCCAAAGTATTGGTACTGGAATTGAAATGATTGGCTGAAATGGTAGGTTGTTAAATTGTTTAATAAAAGAAAGACTGATTTTATTAACCTGGAATAGTAAAACTCGTGAATTATAATTTTTTTCTATATAAACACATATGAAATATCCCCAAATTGCTAGGCATGCCAAACCTACCCTTTGTTTGTTTGTCTGACGTGTGACTTTCAGTTGCTGAAGTGAGACAGGTATTACTCCCTTGTGGCAGCAGTATTGTAAACTTTTTTTATATCTCTGAAACCGTTTGATCCAGATTAACCTAATTTGGAATGCAGATTCTTCATGATATGAACTGCCAGCCAGTCATTTCATTTAACCTCATTTTCATAGTCCAGTGACTTGGGTTAAGTGATCAAGATTAAGTCATTATTTAAATAACACATATGATTGGTTTACAATATTTGGTGTGCTAATTAATGGTATCGTGTACAAAGTCTGTCCTATGTCATGTGCCCTTGACCTCTTTTACATGGTTCTGTGACCTTTGTCAAGTAATCATGCTAAGGTCAATTCTCAGTGTAAATATTAGCCTGCCATGTAATTCCATTGACCTCAATTTTAAGGTCAGAAATTATTGACTAGATCTTATGATTAGATCATTTTCTCAGTAATTACATGTCTTATTACTCTTTATTTGTGCATGTCATTGTGCCTTAGTACAGTGGCTGTGGTCAAGTTTTTGTTTTTATGTTCTTTTCCCTAAGCTACAAATGACACTCATGGTCAATAGAAGTTAACCTTTTAATTCAAAAAATGATTATTGGTTTATAGAGCAAAATTTTGTTGTTGACCTTGAAATCGGTTCAGTGATTTGTTTTGCATCTGTCCGAATTTGTCAGTAAGAAAGTCAATTTGTGGGTGAGACATTTCTGTATCCATACTTGTGATATATTTTTGGTATGTCTTAATACAAAAAATATTTAACAATGGAGGTTAGTCTTTCTTTTGTCCTATATTCCTAGGACCAAAAACTGTCTTAAAAATGTTAATTCAATTTCATTATGTCTAAAATAATTAGCAAAAGTCGTGCCTTTATTTTTAAGAACAGTAAAATTTTTAGCACAAACATTATTATGCTTTTAGTTAGTATGCAATTAGTATATTCTGAAGGCATAGTTTTTGTCATCTTATCAATCGTTAACATTTGAATCCAAATTTAGGCCTTATCACGCCTAGTTCCTTAGGTTAAAAAAACTTGAATGTTTGTTGTAATAATCGTGATTTTGCTGTTATTTGAGATAATACTATGTCTATTTTAATACAGCAGTAATTTCTGGGAACAAATCCCAACCAATTTTGTTGACAGAAACTCTGTTATGTCGAAAGTTTATTGAACTACTCAATTTTTTGAAAAGTCAGACTTTTTATCAGATTTAAATCTAATTTAAATAAATGACCTCCGACAAAATGGCATTAAACTTTTTTGTACTCAAATAATGGAGTATTACAAATTCTTTGGAAGTAAAACCTAATTTTTATCTGTTTGGTAATACAATCTGATCGTGAGTTATAGACAATTTCAATCATCAAATGCCGTTGGTTGGAAATTGAAACTTAATGAAAATCAAATTTATGTTTGTTAAGCAATCTGCTTGTATTACAAATCACTCTAAATTGAAATTGTTATATTATTGGTAATTGATATTTTATTCGTTTCTGGTTTACCGACATTTCAAGCATATGCCTTGGAATTTGTTATTAATCCATTTAATCCAGACAACATTTTCAAATTCCAATTTCAGAGATACGTTTAAGGAGAATTAAATAGGCAATACATGTTTATGTTGCTTCAGAAGAAGTTCTCTTACACTACTCTGGTAACCAGAAAATTGAAATCTGTGTTAAGAGTGACGCTAAAATAGTAATTGCCCGATTTCCTGTTATGTCCACATTGAAAATTTGGATCAATTTGCCAATTTATTGCTTCCATTTAATACCTGCAAATTGATTTGTAGCCAGCCATTGGCATATTGATGGGTATTGTATAGCCAAGACTTCAAAACAATATAACCTGAGTTGGTCGTATTGTAATATGGCTGAATGTAACGTCTATTCAAACTGTCATTACAATAGTGACTTCCGTGGTAATTGATATAGAGACTATTTTAAACATAATAAGACTTTCACAGTATAAGTTCACTAATCTGGATAATAACACACTCCAAGTTAATGTTTAAATGATGTAACATTAAGATCAACGGTTGAGAGCAATTAAGGACTTGTAAGTTTTTAATCCCACTCTTATTGTTGAAATTTTGAAAAATCAGCAGTAAATAAGTGATAATTAAACTAAAACTGACAAGATAAAGTTTAAAGAAATTCATAAAGTATTTAAAACTGAGATGGAAGTCTTCAAAAATTAATTTGTCAACAAAAACTATGTATGACTTTATAAAAAGTTGGAATTTTAAAACTTTATTCAATATTAGGGTATAAAAGGCACAAGAAACAAGTGAAAGCTTGAAATTTGCAATTTCAATGGATTATAAAGCTATTTATTGATAATCCATGTATGCAATGGGTTGGGACAATCAGATCCACAATAAATAAATACACCAATATTCATGATTACTTGGGTTGGGACAGTCAGATTTACAATAAAGAAATACCAATATTCATGATTACTTGGGTTGGGACAGTCGGATTCACAATAAAGAAATACCAATATTCATGATTACTTGGGTTGGGACAGTCAGATTTACAATAAAGAAATACCAATATTCATGATTAATTGGGTTGGGACAGTCAGATTTACAATAAAGAAATACCATATTCATGATTCCTTTGGTTGGGACAGTCAGATCCACAATAAATTTCAATATTTATGATTACATCATTTAAGTTTCCTAGTCTTATTTGTGCATACTGTATTTTAGCATATCTACCTCAGTACTAAGGTTACCTTTCCATGCAGATAAATGGGTATCCCTGGTTATTCATTGTCTTTGTTGCTTTGTCAAAGCAGATGCCTTGCTGTCCACACTACTGTTGTTGTTTTGCTCTACAAATAACAGTATCAGCCAATGGTTACCAGTTAAGCTAAACTGTTTGTTGGGGGTATATGTGAGTAAACGACAATCAGAAGTTAAAAATCAGCATGAATAAAGAAAAATAAAACTACATTGGTTTTCAATACATAAGAACCTGGGCCCTGTTCATCAAAGCTGTATTAGATTATTAATACATTGATGTCTTTACCCACTTAAAGACACAATATTACCCTATGCATACTATAAGACCCATTGTCTAGCCTATTTAGAAAATTATAAAACACATTTTTAAATTAAGCTGGTATCAATTTTCAAAACAGCTCAACAACTTGGTAATAAAAAGAAGGAATATTAACATCTTTGATCTGTTGTCTTGACTAGGCTGAGTAAAAACATATCTGTTGTCTTGACTAGGCGGAGTTAAAACATATCTGTTGTCTTGACTAGGTGGAGTTAAAACATATCTTTAAGAAGTCTTAAATTGCATTTAACAGATAGCAGACAGTATTTGTAAATCTTTATTATCATTGAAATTTACATCAAGTGAAAACTGTCAGTGTAATTTACCAATTAGGACAACATCATATACAAGGGAGATAACAAAAACAAAAATTTATGGCATCTCAAATTTATTTAATGTGCAATAACCTCCCTTTCTTCTAAGTATAATTTTATATTTGTTGTGTCCCAGTGATATATCTCATGTTCAAAATGATACCTAAATATTTTTAATAAGATTTGTAGAGGAACAAATGATGTATAATGTAAAGTTTTGAATTCTAGACTCACAATATACGGTAACCCAAGTCCTTAGTGGAACAATCTGTGCTATATATATAGCAAAGATTATTACATTAAATATAACAACTTGTGTAGAAGTAATGATGGAAGTTATCTGTAAACAAACAGATAAATGATTCTGCCCCTTTGGTATCTTTGATTTCCTTTCAGTGCCTTTACTTTTTACACAGCTACACCTTTGATGAAGTAGTTTTCAAAGGACTAAGTGTGGTAACGGCTGTTTTGTCCCTCAAATGTGAAGTTTACATGATCAATATGAAATGAAATGAAAATAAGTTAGAAGATGTCCCAACACATGAGATTAATAATATTTTTGATGAATGTTGCAAGATTATGGAAAACAGGTTAGTTCAAAGTTTGTGAAAACTAACTTAAATACTGCCAAAAATGCCAGTTTCAGGATAAATTTTACTTGGGATAACGTAACCTGGTATTAAAAGGATGTGCTCCCTAACAAGGCATTTTTATGTTCAAATTGTGAAGAATTCTTTTTATCGGTATTGCTCCATATGTTTGAAATTTAAGATACTTAAACATGTTAAAAGACAGCATCTAAAAGTAAAATCTGTTACTAAAATCAGGATATTCTTAAAGTTCTATTATAAAACCCCAAAAATACCAGCTTGAATCCAGATAACAATAAAAGGTACTATTATATAGTAAAACCCATGAGAGTTATTGTTGGGTGAAATTTTGAATTGTTGAGTCATGGCTACTGTTGGTTATAATAGCAGTTAATTATGTGACAAGGCTGGGTGAGTCAGAACCTGATAGAAATAATGATGACTTATCCGAGTGTGTGAGATCTCTGACAATGGTGGGTGAGTCAGAACATGATAGAAATGATGATCGATGACTTATCCGAGTGTGTGAGATTCTCTGACAAGACTTGGTGAGTCAGAAGTTGATAGAAATGATGATGACTTATCCTAGTGTGAGATTCTCTGACAAGGGTGGGTCAGTCAGAACCTGATAGAAATGATGATGACTTATCCGAGTGTGTGAGATTCTCTGACAAGGGTGGGTGAGTCAGAACCTGATAGAAATGATGATGACTTATCCGAGTGTGTGAGATTCTCTGACAAGACTTGGCGAGTCAGAACCTGATAGAAATGATGATGACTTATCCGAGTGTGTGAGATTCTCTGACAAGGGTGGATGAGTCAGAACCTGATGGAAATGATGATGACTTACCTGAGTATGTGAGATTCTCTGACAGGATTTGGCCAGTCAGAACATTATAGAAATGTTGATGACTTACCTGAGTGTGTGAGATTCTCTGACAAGGGTGGGCGAGTCAGAACATGATAGAAATGATGATGACTTACCTGAGTGTGTGAGATTCTCTGACAAGACTAGGCGAGTCAGAACCTGATAGAAATGATGATGACTTATCCGAGTGTGTGAGATTCTCTGACAAGGGTGGGCAAGTCAGAACCTGATAGAAATGATGATGACTTACCTGAGTGTGTGAGATCTCTGACAAGGCTGGGCGAGTCAGAACCTGATAGAAATGATGATGACTTACCCCAGTGTGTGAGATTCTCTGACAAGACTTGGTGAGTCAGAACCTGATAGAAATGATGATGACTTATCCTAGTGTGTGAGATTCTCTGACAAGGCTGGGTCAGTCAGAACCTGATAGAAATGATGATGACTTATCTGAGTGTGTGAGATTCTCTGACAATGGTGGGTCAGTCAGAACCTGATAGAAATGATGATGACTTATCGGAATGTGTGAGATTCTCTGACAAGGATGGGTGAGTCAGAACCTGATAGAAATGATGATAACTTCTTTGAGTGTGTGAGATTCTCTGACAAGGGTGGGTGAGTCAGAACCTGATAGAAATGATGATGACTAATCTGAGTGTGTGAGATTCTCTGACAAGACTTGGTAAGTCAGAACCTGATAGAAATGATGATGACTGATCAGAGTGTTTGAGATTCTCTGACAAGGGTGGGTCAGTCAAAACCTGATAGAAATGATGATGATTTACCTGAGTGTATGAGATTCTCTGACAAGGGTGGGTGAGTCAGAACCTGATAGAAATGATGATGACTTACCTGAGTGTGTGAGATTCTCTGACAAGGGTGGGTGAGTCAGAACCTGATGGAAATGATGATGACTTGTCTGAGTGTGTGAGATTCTCTGACAAGGGTTGGCAAGTCAGAACCTGATAGAAATGATGATGACTTACACGAGTGTGTGAGGTTCTCTGACAAGGCTTATTTTTTATTGCAAAAATCAAAATGAACACAGATCAGATTATTATAGGCCTATAAAATCTTGTTAAGATTGAAAACTTTTAAATCTATATTATGTTAAAATTTGCGGCCAAAAAGTGTTTGTAGCTTATGTTTTACCCTTCGTATAAATTTTTAAACCAAAGAAATCTTGGATACCAGAATTTTAAAAATGTTGATTTAAACTTAAACTTTGTTTCTTATTTAAATATTTGGCAAGTCACGATCCATAAGGAAAACATATTTGAATAGGACAATACTCCATTATTATGTAATTGTAATGTACCACTTATTTTAATAAATTTAGGAAAAAAATTTAATCGGTTAAGTTGAAATATTTACCCTATTCATCATATATTGTGTTTTAATTGAAAGAAAAAGAGACCAGAAAATTATTTTTAAAAAGACACCATTTGGAAACTCTTAGGGGAATGCATTCAATCACTTCAAACTTGGCACATGCATTAAAAAATCTATGATCTTTATTATTTGATCTGCATAGGATAAATAAAGGATGCTCTGACAGACAATAGATTTAGAAGTCTCATCTAGTGATTTAGTGCAGGACCATTGACCAAAATAATAATTAATTTATATTGTACAATATTTCAATAAAGATCAATTTTTAGCTAAGTAAATTTGTTTAGTTTTGGAAACTAAAACAGTTATATAATATTTTGTTTAAACTTGTAAATGCTGAATAAAATATTCCATTTGATTAAATAATTTTCCAGAATTTAATCCAGAAAGTGAATATTGTGCTAGAATTTCAAGTATTTCCTTCTCAATTTTTTCTAAATAATTTACCTAAAATAAAACTTATTTCTGTGATTATTCTTTTTGATAACTCTTGTTTTATGGACAGAAAATATTATATTTCTCCAATTTAATATGAATTATTGATTGTGGTATAAATTTGTTAATATGTTCTATTATTTATGTAATATTCAGAATATTCTGATGAATATCAGTCTGTAAATGGCCCAGATAAATCCCAAATTCAAGTGCACCTGACCCTATAAGGTCATTTGAACTCTTGCCTAAACTTTACATCCATTTCCACATGTATTGTGAAAAAGTTCATAAATATAAGACCCATGCAAGGTCAAAACCACAAAACCCTAGTCAGATGGTCAAAGTATGGGTTGACTATTGAAAACAAATAAAAAATTTTAAAAAGACTGGTCAGCCAAGAAACAGAATAATGTGTCTGGGTAAAGTGGCATGTCTTCCTGTGGACTATTACTTTTGTGAGCTAGCACGTTAATAATCCAACTCAGTGTGTCCCTCCTGTTCAAGGCAGTGTTCATTCATAATCATTCATTAATAATCTCTTTCTCCATGATATGTTGGCCACTTGAGGTTATAAGCAACATTTAATCAAATAACTAATAATATTAATAGTGCCAGTCCTGTAAATATGTAGTGTATTTAGTTCAATAACATTTGTTAACTTCAGTGGAATAATTTCAAATTTTAAATTTATAAAAAAAATTGGAAGATACTAAAGATGCAGAAAAAAAATCATTTAGTCAGCAGACAGACAAGACCAGGCCAACAAAATGAAACTAAAGACAAACATAGTATGCAAAACACTAAATTGACAACTAAACCTGGAGGAGCACAAACCCTACAAAAACAAGGTTGACTTTTGTTGGTCTAAAAGGTAAGCAACTCCTGCTCCACTAGTGTCAGGTGTCCTGTTACTGGGTAGTCAAAGATAGTGTTTAGTCACAATTGATGTTAGTCACAACAAGTATACAAACAGATTCATAGTTATTACAGTGAGAAGATTGTCGTTTGTGAAATTACTATTTGGAACCAATCAAGCAAATCATCATGATGACTGAAAAATTACTAAGTTATGTTGTTAATCCCTGGGTTAGAAGCTTCTAAGTCAGCAACACCAGTCTTTCAATATTATCCTGATAGAAAGCACAGCTTTTGAGTAGTGTATCAACTGAGAAATATCTACTCTCTATGCAGGTGGAACTGGAATGTTGCTTCACATGAACTTTTATACGTGGCCGTTTGGTATCTTTGAATTCTTTTTACACATTATTTCACATTTAGAGCAGAAAATAGAATAGTATTTGTATAATTTCAGCCAAAAGATCAGCTGCCTTTACATATGGCTTGTGCCAGAACATCAGGAGCTGTTACTGTGGTGCAGTTTCTCCTTAAGTCAGCAGGCAAGGAGACCAGACTAAATACTGATCAAGTTAGTTATTATATCATTATTTCTGTGTACTTTAAATGTCAGCAGGCAAGGAGACCAGACTAGTTAGTTATTATATCATTATTTCTGTGTACTTTAAATGTCAGCAGGCAACGAGCCCAGGCTAAATACAGATCAAGTTACCGTATTCCTTGTATTAAGGGCCCAGGGAGCTTAAAAAATTGAAAAACAGGGGCACTTACTAGGATCGGCAGAATCCTGAATTTTATCAATTCCGGTTTTTCCAATTTTTCTGTTTCCATATTTTAGAATAGCTCGAAATGAGAATTCTTGTTTCCTATGTCTTCATAAAATGTGTCACAATATGGCAAATTGCCTTTTTCTCTAAGAATTTTCTATTCTTTTAAATTGAAAAGCTTTGTAAAAGCAGGAGTTGTTGGAAAGAATTTCAAATGATATCAACCCTTTCACCAAAAGTTTCCTTGAGCAAAGTAACACTGGGATGATGAATTTCCTGGCAGTTGCAACACAAAATATAAATCTATGAGGAATATTGATAATGGATTGATTAAACTGTTTTTGTACCTTGATTTAATTTTTAATGAACATTTGGCATATTTGTAATGATATTTTGGTAAGTTCCTTGTAAAAGTGTTAAAATTTAGGTATTTCCAGTGAAAAATTATCAAATTTTACAGATTTGAGAAAATCTTTTAATTCCACAAAATAAGTTTGTATTTTTTACTTAAAAAGTACGAAATTATTTACGATTGAAATTAGTTAACCAGGGATGTCATTTTTATCAGTTTGGTGCAAAAAAATGGCTTTCAAGATGAATTTGTCAATGCCCACCACTTCAAAACTTTCAAATTCTTTCAAAATACATGTTTCCAATATTCAAATTCTTATATAATCCATAATTTTCTGTGTTTTTTCACCCGGTTTTCAACATGCAAAACCGGCATAACTTTTCTTTCTTTTGAAGGGAAATAAAAGACCAATAACTTCTTGGAACACCTTCTTTTGTGCGAAATACAAAACAAGTAGTTGATCCCGGTATACTGGGACTCATCCTCTGCAGAAGGAAATGTGAATTCCAGTAAAACAGGAACTGTCAGTGAAAGGGTTAAAGGGAGGGGTTGCTTTAATATGAGGACTACAGTATTAGTTCAGAATTTTTGTCAGACATTTTCATCTGTCAACTGCCATTTCCAAAAATAGTATTAATGAAATTTTTTATAGTAGAACTCTGAGGTATTATTTTCACTTTAACTATTATGCCAATTTGGACCAAGCTTAGGTGCTAGTTTTTTACTTAATTTATCTTGCAGCTCCTGAGCAAGACATTTGTCAGAGGGAGAATTAGTTAAAATAGGACTCTGTAGGAATTTTTTTCTAAGAGAACACCTAATAATAACTAAGCATTATATCAAACTTGTAAATGGCCAAGAGAACTGCAATGGCCAAACTAGGTTTATCAAATGATAATTTTGGAAATTTTCCTAAAGAACCACTCAGAATCTAATTAGCCAATTGCAACTAAACTTTGGCAGAATCACTTGTCCTTTAAAAGTGAACTCTGTAATTTTTTTTATCCAATTGTTACCTCTGACACAATTGGATTAAAATAGTTTACATAGGATAATATGGGAATTTTTTTCAACAAAATCAAGTCTTACACTGCAAAAATATAGAGCCAATCTGTGGTTCTTTAGTTGTGTTTTGCCCCTTTTAAATATTTTTATATGCAGCCAGCCACAATTGTAACTCTAGATGACTAATATGTGACCATTTTCTTCAGAATGACTGATTTTAAGATAATATTTACTGGTGTTTTACTTTGTAGAGTGGTGCTATTCCATTGTTCTATGCAGCTGAAGTTGGAAATGTTTCTGTGTGTAAGGAGTTATTGACACAACAAACTGAACAGCAGCTTTCAGCACAAAAACGGGTAAATATTCACATTTAAATGCTGAAATAAATTTCATTTCTCTTCATCTCTAAAGAATTGTTAAAACATTCAAATAAAAAACGTAGCCAGTATGTATTACCATATAATTTACTTATTGCCAGTAAAAGATTTTTTATGGATTGATTGACCTCATGGAACAACTATTTTTATGCCCATTCCCCCTCTAGGGCCATTAAGTGTTTCCCTTCTCCCTGCATACATACATTGATCTGGTCAAAGATTTCTATGCATGGGTATGTTGGATTGATTTGATCCAAAGCATTATCAGGGTGACTTCACAAAAGTATGGGAATATTTATGATTTTTAACAATGGGGTCGTATCTACTGGAAGATTATGGTACTTTTCTATTCTGACAAACTCTGAAAGATTGGCTGGCCTCGTTAGCCTTGCCTAGCCTACTTTATAGCCTGTCCTTCTTTATGACCTGGTTAAAAAAATATTTTGATAATAGGTGTCATCCATGGCACTATTCTTGGTCTGGTTTTCAAAATAACCATATTTAGAGTTACTCCAGTTATTATGGTAAGTAAGTTACCACCCAACCCTCACAAAGTTAAAATTATAATTACTTGTATTTCAATAAAGAAATTAAAATTGTAGTTTTATTTAACATTAATCAAGCGGGTATTCCATTCGCAAGTTCTCTTTTACCTGTATTATGACATTTCACAATTAGCTTTATTATTAGTGTCAAAGAAACAGTTTGCCAAAGGAACAGTTTCCCAAACTATATCCATTTTTAAGGGGTGTGTGACATGCCAATGAACATGTGTTAAATATGTTCTTTTTTAAATTCTTCCATCTTTTTAAAGTTTAAAAGATTTCTTATAGGATTGGAACAAGGATTTTATTATTTTAGCCATAGTGACATTTTTCAAATATTCAGCATGAATACATTAGGATTAACTCTGAGATCTGAACTACATGTATAACTGCAAGGCCAATTAAATTAAAGGCCACAACAATTTTGAGGCTAGGCCATAATTGAGGCCAGGTCAGGCCAATTTTGAGGCAGAGATATATTTTAGGCCAGACCAGGGCCCCGTTTCATAATTAATTTAGCGTGCATGTTATTCCATTCATATTCTATGGCCTAATGTACATATCAATTTACCGATCATTTTATGAAACGTCAACCTGGCTATTAAGGCCAGACAACATTTTAGAGTATGCCTAACTATACCTAATGCCAAAATGCTCAATTAGTCTATATTTAACTGGTATGAAATAAAAAACACAATCATTTATGAAATAAAAATTACAATCATTTGAGTAATTCCTGATAATTGTATTGTAATTGGGCTTTTGTGCAACCATGATTGCCATCTGACATTTTCAGTATGGTCCTAATCTTGATATATGTCAAAATTATTGATGGTCTCGCCCAAATTATCACTTTATTCTGTAAGGAAACAATAAACTAAAATCAGATATCACACTGTCACTGTAATTACTTTGTTATGGGAAAATAAAGATAAAATCAAAGATTGATTGAAAATCCATGTGGCATTTTTATCTTTGCAATAAAGAAGTCCAAATTCCATTTTGCTTTTAAATTTCAAAGACAGTGTCAGAATGATAAGAAAATTAAATTCATGATGGTATTTCTGGTACAGAATCTTGATTTTTTTATTATCTGAAAATCTTGAAAATGATTACAATTTTTCCTTTAAGGATTCCAATTTATCGCAATTCTAGGTGTCTGTATCAATTACCAATTGATTTTTTCATACTCACTGACTGTTATTGATACTCAGTCTTTTAAAATGATTTCTACCAATGCTGGTAAATTGCCTTTCTTAACTTAAATACTCAATTTGAGACTATTCTTACAAACTGAATACATTAAACTACAAATGTTTCCTGAACAAAAACCATACAAGCTAAACACAAAGTTAATTGAAAATGGCTGTATGTTGTTTTCAGTGTTTAAGATATTATATTTCCACTTGATTTGACTGAATTAGTATTAGTTTATCAGACATTTTACCATTCTATCTCAAATTTTAATAATAATTCCAAGACTTAGTAGAATTTTTTGTTAGTGATGATGTAATCAATAAAGACCATTCTAGTCCCCAGTTTGAGCAGTAGTTTTCAATTTATATATCACAAATAGTCTACAATACTGATGCTAATGCCAGCTGGAACTGGGATATTTATGAGAAAATTACTTTCTTCTTCATAAAATGATTTTCTTATTCACATTGATTTCAATATATAAAAATTTGCCACTAAAATATCTCCAATTTTCAATCTTGCTGGTTAAAAAGTTGTTACCATGTGAGGGTTGGGATTTTCTGAAGACTCAGTTGATCTGAACTGTCATTACATGGTGATATAATTTGTCTTTAGAAGGATGTCCATGATCATTTTGACATTTTAAAGGTGACAGAAATTGATTTTAAAGAATATGTGGAATATTTTTTGGAGTAAGGTGATGTGACTTACACTATAGGAAAGTGAAGCATGATCAATTAACTATATGGAGTAAATGGTAATTAGAATATGTAATAAGTGTTACTTGTTTTACATTGTATACTTATTTAGCCGATAGATATATTTGAATATCATCACATTTTATTTTCGGGGCCTTTTACAGTTTGCCGTAGGGTGTGGATGTGTGTCCATCATTAAAGTCCTAAAGGTAACCTGTAGAATGATGGCTGTCTCATGGACAATCATACCACATCTCCTTTTTCTGTATTATAAGTGGGCCATTTTTCTATTTCTATTTCACAAGTGATCCATTTTTCTATTTTTATGTCAAAAGTGGTCTAGTTTTTAATTTCTATTGTCACAAGTGGTCTATTTTTATACGACCGCAAAAATTTTGCGGTCGTATTATGTTATGGGCATGTCGGTGTCGGCGTCATCGTCCGTAGACAGTTAGGTTTCCGTTCAATAACTTTAGTTCTATTATTTGGATCCATTTCAAATTTTAACACAATGA
>JARWCS010163311.1:0-14319 GCA_034783895.1 Geukensia demissa | reverse complement strand
ATTTCATTGTAAAACTTTTGATAGAAATTCACTTTTGTTGTGGCAAATTTCGTTTGGTATACTATAGTAAATATCAGCTGCAACCAGCTTTTGAGTTGCAAAATTCAAACTTAAAGCTGTCTTATTCCGATATAGTTCAAGCAAAGCAATCACAGTCTAGACTCAGGCAAGAACAGGGTTCTGGGATCAAACCATTAAAAAATGAAAAAAAGAAATTCAATGACTATTTACCATTTTCAGAACATTTGTGCTAAAGCCATGAAAGTGAGTAGTTATTTGAAAATATCCAAAAATTTGAACCATTGTTCAACCACTTTTTCTCAATAATAGATGGTACATGTTCTTTAATCTACATTCTCATACAGGAGAGAAATAAGAAATAAAAATGTTTTGTTTTTTGTCAAGCCCAGCAATTTTCCTTCTTGTCCAGAACACATACTTAAAGTTCTCAGTCAGTTTCAAATCTATTATATAAACCAAAAAACCATTTTCAGGCTTAATATATGTAGATGTCAGTCATGAACAAATTCTGACGACCATTTTATTTATTATGTACCATTCCTCTTTCAAAAGAACTGCAATTTCCGTGAAATGTATTACAACCAACTAAATGCTTTAAACATGATTTTAAGTTACATGAAGTTCTTATATTTTAAAAAACTCTTTGCCAAAATTTACCTAAACATGCTAAAGATTACTGTAAAATAATGAGTAACAATTTATCTTTTGTGCTGTAATTTTGTAAAATTATCTTTTATAAACATCAATATTGGTGAGCTTTTTTTAGGACGTACCATCTTTTTCATGATGCTTAAATAGGCGGGTAATTTGTTTTAAAGTTTCACCTAGAAAGTGGTCATTTGCATCAATGAAAAGTGTACAAATCATTGTTTGTAGGATATAATATTTAATGCTTATTAAACATGGTTGATTTGTTTAAAATATTATTGGGCCAATAAACATATATATCTAGGATAGCCGTTATGAAATACTTAAACAATGCCAGAGGTTAAAATTTTTACTGAGTTGATTGACTTTTTACCTACATTGACCGCACTGTATAAACCAGACATTGTCAAGACTAAAGGTATCATATGATTGGTCAGAATAAAGGTAACGTTTAACATGTGTAAATTTTGGGTTGGTTGCAACACAGAACATGCAGTATACACTTTTTGTCACAAATAGGCATATTTGTCAGTCATATATTTATGTTTAGCCTGAATGTTTCTTTAAATCCAGCTTCTGAGTATGACTTCTTATTTCTGTTGTTCATATATTGAACAGCTAACACTATCCTTGTCCAATATGATTGCAATTCATAGATAGTGTATAGCAGTAATTTAGAGTACCTTTATTATGCTAGTCGAGCTTTTCTTTTGTATGATGGTTAACTGTTACTGGAATCAGTTAAGTAATAGGAATTATACAGGGATGTCTGTTGTATCCTTTGTTATTAAATAACCTTATATATAGCATACAAAAGCAGCATATGTGTTACAGTTATAATCTTTGTTGTCATCTGTGTCATGTTCAAGTCATTTAGTCATAGAGTTGTCACCTGTCTTTTCAGTATATATCTAGAAATTTATCAGACTCTCACACACTTGTACAAATCCTCAGGCCAGATAACCTGACACATTAAGCTTTATTTCACTGTATTCACATTTTATAGCAGATAATGGTAATCTTGTTTCTTTTGTTCTCTCAATCTCCAATGATTAACTACTTCCAAAATAAATTTTTACTGCTAGGTCAGGGATTAGGATATATTCACTTGGTTGTTAATTTTCTAACACTTCTATAAAACAATAATTATCATGGAATATTGCATGTTATTTTTGGTCACTATCTATGTGGAGTATAACATTGCTATACAATAAACCAAAATAAAACCCAGGTATTAGAAACATATTTCTCTCCACTTCCAGTTGGAAAATATGTCTTGGACTTAGGGTTTGCATTCTTCCTCTGGTCGAGAGGATTTGCATTTTTTCTGCTGGTGGAGAGCGAAGGATGTTTCTTTTTAAAGGGCATGACGTGGTTCTTTCCCTGCTCTAATGATGGGTTCCGCAGCCTCGATCCAGTGAAACGTAACCATGTCACTGTCAAGGGTGACTGGTGGATTTCATTTCACTTTCCCCTCCAAATCTGCATGAGTGTTTCAACAATTAATTCAGATCTGGAAAATCAGAGGAGAATCTCTTGATGTCTTAAACATTTATGTCTCTTTTATATTTAGAAGTTACAGAATAAGGAGAAGTTTGGTTCCAGAGTCTAGAAAAAAAGAAGTATGGTTCGTTATGTTCTATTTTTTTGTTGAAGTTTTGATTTTCATACAGCATATAAAATTACCAAAACATCTGTATCCATCCAATTCTGTCTTTGAAAAATTGATGAAAATGTTTTTTATTTCTCCCTATAGTCCAATGCAATTTGATATTGAAAATTGTTGAAATTACTCACTTAGGCCTAAAATAACAAAGTATTCTTTTATCTATAATCATTTCTTCAAACATGGTTTACAATTACTTAATCTTGTGAAAAAACTTGTTTGATTTCTGGCTTGGACATGCTAATTAAAAACATAAAAGTTTATGTATGTATAGAAGATCTAAGGCTCTTTGTCTGGTGATGGAAAATGAGATAATCAATGTTTACCTAATTAATTTAATTATCACAATAAAATTAAACAAGATTTTTATACAGATTGGTGGTAGTTTAGGGAAGTGTTAATTAAATTATCTTCATTTAATTTGACTGCAGTTGGTCTTCATTACATTTGTTTAATTTTCAAAACAGAGTTGATAAAAATAAAAAATGTGACTTGATTTAATGAATTTTAATAATCTAAATCAAGAAAGGTGATAAATTTCATTAATTTCAACTGTCCTTTTTGGCTAAGATGGGAGTTTCTTTGGTTGATTTTTTAAGAAATGAATTATGAAGGAAAAGTATCATCACAAATATAGAATTACAAGAGTTTAAAGAAATAAAAAACTTGACTTTATTTAGTGATTTATGATGATTTAAATCAAGAAAGATGATATATTTCATTAAATTGTAACTGTCCATTTTTTTGGGTTATATGATACTTTTTTTTAAGAAATGAATTATAAAAATGTAACATTATGTGGGGAAAATGTATTATCACAATTGTAGAATTACAGTATAAGAATTTCTCTAGTTGACATTGATGACCTGCTTAGGTGCTATACCAGTACATGCAGGGATAAATGCCTTAATTACCCTAGTTATCAACAGGTACATCATTGTAAAAGTCAGGATTAACTTATTAATGATCTTGTTGATTTCACTTCTGATCTGTCATTTTTTAGCTCTTTATAGAAAATTTCAATTATAAAGTCTAAAGACCTGTGTGTCAAGTCTAACACATACTCCCTGGGTAAAGGGCACAGTGGGCCATTGTCTGACTTAGACTGATAAATCACAATTTCTGTGACATTTACAACACTATTGTAGACCAAATACAATGGTGTAAGTTCATTCTGGGTATGCGTTAATGTTAACTGAGTTCAGAAAGAGTTTTTTTTACTGAAATGAAAATTAAAGAAAGATTGAAGATTTGTTTCTTCCAGGGATGTATCTATATATGTCCCTGTTTCTTCTTAAATGTCAGAAGTAGATAAAGTTTAAAAAAGTGGAAAGCTTTAATTCTACAGCGAAATCTTATTAAGTGTTAATAGAGATATATATATGGGATTTTTTTTTAGTATTCTGAAAAATGTAACAGGATGCAAATCACAATAATTTCAATTTTCTGGATTAAACGTTATACACATAGTATTATTTAATTTTTTTGCATACATTTTCTTTTTGAAATTACAGATCTTTTAAAACCTTTGTGATTTTACTCTGGTTTAATTAATTTGGTATATATCTTACTGCAGGGTGAAGTAAAATTCATTAAAAGATGTCTCTTTGATCTTCTTTATAAATAATGAGATATTCAGTTGATATGTTTTCTATCATTAAATCTATTGTAACCAGTAATTGCAGAAATTGATCTATTGTCCTGTTGGAATTAAAAATGACAACAAAATACAAGTTATCTGCAGAGTATTTCTTTAGAACTCCAGAAAAAACAAATTGTTTATTATCTTAATCCATTCATTTGACTTCTTTTTTACAACCTGGGGTAGCCATGTGTTAGGTTGACCAATCAGAAATAAGGATGATCCTCCACTCAGTGATTGGCCTCAGGCTTATAATCAGCTGTCTGAATTCAATAGTCCCATTTATCAAGTGACCATTGATCAGACTTCACATACATTGAACATTTTAACTTTTGGACATTTTGTTTACATAAACTTGTTTTCATAAGACCAGTGTCAAAATTTGAATTGATTGTATGTTTTGACTGTTAGCTTGTATCATTGTTGAAATTTGGACTTAGAGCTTGGACTTGACAAATGGTTTGGTTTTGACAGTGAATTCTCTTTCACATTGTGACATTTTCTTGACTAGTTTTATTTTGGAATGTTCATTTCTGCTTGACCATCATGTTGTCCACACCTAAGTGTACTGGTAGAGGGTTCAGATACTGCAGTGTGTTGGCTACACCAAGTAAGTTTCATAATTACACATTATTAAAAATAAAAACTCATGGAACTATATGAAAAGGAATTGTTTTTTGTTTTTTTTTGTATGTATAGATATTGTTAAAGATTTTTCTCCAGTCTTGATGTTGAAGGTAACTTCATAGATTTAATCTACAAAACAATTAAAATTGAAGATGAACATTGTTGTGAATGAAAAATTATATGAATAAATCTATTAATATAAATAGATATAAATTGAATCAGTTATATAAATTGCATATGAATGATATTATATGAGCTGATAAAATGTTTCTCGGGTCTCAAATATACAAATGGGATTTAGGAATGAGAAATAATATCAGGAGGCAATTTCAAGTGTACCATTTGTTTTTCTGTATGCATTGCTTTGATGAATTATTAATACAAATCTAATTTTTTGGTAAAATATTTGTTTAGTCTTTTGAACAATTACATTTAGTTTTGCAAGTGTACGTGTAACATGTGTGCAGTAATGTGAAACAGTGCCTGAATTTTATACAGAGTTAGATGTTGTTAAACTGAATTGGAAATCCAAAATCTAGAATATGCAACTTAACACATGATATGACACTAAGTTTATATCTTTACAAAAACTAATACTGTTAATTTACACAAATCTAGCACAATATAAATCATATCTAACAAATAAGGATTGGTGCCAATCCTTTAAATATTTAAATGTTATATATGTTGCAGTTTCTTCAGTTGCTAATGCTTGACCTGAAGTTGCAATTTGCAAATAGTCCAAAATGCTGAAATCTAATAGCATGGGTTAGATTGAATGTTAGAGAATTTTTCAAAGTAAAATGGTGCTCTTCTTTTTGCTTTGACAACAATTTTGTTTTAGTGCCCTTTTTAAACACAAATGATCTTATCCTTTTGTGTTTCTGGACAATTCCACATGAAGTTTGTCCTAATATTGCAGACTATATCCATACCAACTGTGGGTTTTAGATGGAAATTAAGTACCTCTCAGCTAAAAGCTCTACAACCTATTTCTTGTCGAATGAGAGAAATCTATTTGAGTTTCATGTTTATAGGGGGGGAATTCTTTGCTTTCAATCATTTTGTTTAGTTAAGCAGATGTAAGATAAACACTGGGGAAATGTATTTTTAAGTAAAGGTTTGATGGTGGTCAGTGTGATTTGGGATGGACATAGATAGTTACCTGTGTTTATCATCAGTAAGATGCTATATTGGATTTAGATATAGTTGATACATAGAGTTGTAAAATTCTTTGAAGATATTGACTTACAGTATAATTACACAATTTATGTTTGTCTATCATACCTGGGATTTCACACCTATATGCTAATACCCTTCTGTCCCAGGAAACAGACACCTGGGACAATAAAAACTTTCTTTTATTACATACATCTCCCCAGGAGTACCTGTATATTGTCTTGGGGTATAACAAATTCTCAGCTGTAAAATATTAAAATAACTTAAAAACAAACACAATTGCCTTAGTTGCAGTCTCCTGATTTTTTTTCCAAAGGCCAACCTTTTTTCTGTTTTACGGGACTAACTTAACCAATTTTCCGGAAAATGTAGTAAATTAGTGAGGATTATCAATTTATCTTTATATCAAGCCCTTTTATTTTTTCCACTTTACACAAATAAATCATGTTTATAATCAATACAAAATAATTAGGAAAAGGTGTGATTTTTAATGTAACTTAATAATTATTCATTAATAAATGAAAATATAATGTACAATTCTTTACTTCAGTAGACTACTTCACAAATCAGGTAATTACTTCCTTCATTTGACTAATTAACACATGGAGTACCGATTCACCAAGTTTCATCAAGATTATGCAGAGGGTGACAAGTCAATATTTTTGAATCCTTTTATATTAGTAGTATATATTATTACTGAATTGACTGATATAGGTATTGAAGGTCAGGAAAGTGAAGAAAGTTGCATCAACTGCTATAACAACACTAGGCTTCAGTTTCATAAAACATACAGTAGATCTCTGATTAATTTTCAACTTTCTCCTGAACTCAAAAACCCTCCATAAGAAGACAGTATTTCAATATTAAAGGAAACTCCAGGATTTGATGAAAATGTTTTATGAAACTGAAGTCAGGAAAGTTTTTTTTTCAGTAGAACTTCCCAACCTTAGATACTCTTGATATGGTATTTTATCTAAATTGTAAAATCTTTTATGTTGTTCAAAATGACTGCAAAAATTTATGAATTATCACCTTTTTATCTATTTGCATGACTTTTAAGTGAATCTGTTCTAAAACCACTTCTAAAATTAAAATAAAAATTGGCTGCATACTTTTTTTGTTTTTCTGCTTCACAAGACCCAAACTCTTATTTTTAATTCAACCTCCTGACCCAACTTTTTTTTTAATTTCTGTAAAACAGAAAATAAATGTTAGCCTAAAATAGTAGCAACTAAGAGAAAAATATGTTTGAACCCCCTGGTTGATGGAATAAGTCAAATACATTTAGATGGGGGTTCAACAGGAATTCTTGCCAAGCTTAGATTTACAGTGGTTTAACAAATGGACTTCTCATGTTGAGTTGGTGCCTACATTAAAGGCTAGAACAAGGATCATTATTTTAAATACAAATTTTATGAAATGGTATTCTTTTGATGTCTAATTGGTACATAATAGATAAGTCAAGTAACAGGGCTTTGTGTACAGGAAAAGGGGGATTAATCTTTGTTTTGTCATTATTTAATTATTGATCTCCACATCTTTTGATGTACAACTACTTATTCTACAACAGGATAGTTTCAAACCATAAGATTACAAATAACTATAATACAGTATGTTTACTCAGGATGTGATATCATAGTAGAAATGCATTCAGTCTTCACTAGCTGAAATACATACACTCATTGAACAATATCAGAGACAGAAAGACACTGTTTTTTTCATTCATTTTGGTATAAAATATGTAGTTCAACAGACATCAGTTCTATGGTTAATTTGAGGGGTTCTTCATTCAATAGTTGTAATGGAGCGTGATGTCAACTACCCAAAATCTTTGTTTAGGTGAATTTATAATGAATTGGAATAACGAGGCCAGTTAAATGAGGTATATAAACCTGCAAGATAATGTGTTGACTCCAATCAAAAGAATTTTTCTTTAATCTCCCAGGCACCCCAGGTTTCACTCAGTCACATTTTTAAAAATTTGTTTTACTTTTAAGAATAATAATTGAAGAAGAAGCACACCATTTACTTTCATGTCCTTTTGACATAAAGTTTAATTTAAACTGACCTGTTGATCTGTAACATAATGACTGAGCACAAATGAAAAATAGATTTGGATCTGTCCTCACAACTTTCAGCAGTGCAAAGGTATAATTTGTTTGAAATGACAGGTTGTTTTGTGTTAGAAGAGGAAGAGACCATTTATATCTCTTCCAAATCTGAATAGTCTCAAATTAAATTGAAAGATTTTTCAATTTTCCAGACAAATTAGCACTAAGTTCAAAATGAAGCTAAAAATTGCTTTGAAACATGTCCTTCAAAATTAAATTTAATGGTCATTATGGTGTAGACTTGATGCATGGTCATCTAAAATGAGACCATCATTATCACATTTTCTTGACCATGGCCTGTGAACACTTTGACCCTGACTCACTTGTTACATAAAATATTTAGCTGGCAGATTAAATAAAGCCATTTAAGCAAGACTAGGGATTTCAGAAACTAATTTAACACTGGCTGAGATTAAAGAAAGTAATTTCAAATGACCAGGGAATCAGTGCTTGTTGTATTAAACTGACAGTTCATATTAATTAAAAATTTTAATTTCCGTGTCTGGACTAGATAAATGGTGTAATGTGGTTTATGGTAGTAAACAGTTTATCAACATGAATGATTTATGTTCTTATCCTAATCACACACTGACCATTACTTTAAGATAAAGGACAATGTTGGCAGCTTTAGAAATGTAAAATTAATGATCCATATTGCCTTCAGCTGTCTCTTCAAATAAACTTCAATTTTCTGCCAAATCATAGATTATGTGAAATCAAGTACAAGCATCTTGAAGATGGAAAGAATTTTTATCTTGTGTTTTTGAAGTGCTCTTCAAGACAACACTTGACTAATCCACCCATGTATGAACACCTGCTTTTTGGTGTTGGGCAAGATATTTTTTTCTCCTTTTTACCATTGTTCCCAGTAATTATTTCTGATGTTTTGAAATGCTGAAAATACACTACAATTGTCACACTGAAATTATTAAATTAACTTGATAGAAATTTGGTACCCTCGTTAGACTTCTCAAAAATTTTAAAGCAAAAATGTTTAATTGAATGATAAATCCCTGCATTATACTTGGGACTTGACTTGCACGCCATACGGTGTATTCAGTCTTATAACTTATACACAACAGGAATTTTTTCAAATTGAATACATTAAAATAGGAAGAATATTTGTTACCTTTATTTGTTGACCACTGTAACATTCATAGAATGCAAAAATGACATTGGGTAAATGCACATGGGAAATCAAATCATAACACAAGAATGATCCAAATTGTAAGTGAACAGAACTTTTATTGCCATTCTTCATCTTGAAAGTCAGTGTAAGGCCTTTGATGAGCCAGTAGCTTTCATCATACAGTTTTTAAAGATGCCCCTAATGAAAAAGTCCCTAGTTTAATAAATTGTTTAGACCAGGTCAAAATAAATTTGTGATTTCTGATACCTGACAGGCCCAAAGTTTTAACACCAACCCTGAACATTTTTTCACTTTGCAAAAAAATATTGAACAAATTGTGTTTTTATTGATTGATGAGATTTTTTAACATATTTTTTTTTTATATGACTGAAATCAAGTGAAAAATTTGTATGTCATTGATGATTGCATAAGTTATATTGTTCATTAATGGATTACCAGAAATGTAGTAAAAATCCAAATTGTAAAAGAATTCATATTTTTCTTATACATTGACAAGTAAATAAGTAAAATTTTCAACTTACCAACCCTTATTTATTTGGATAGTAGCAGTATAATTTTTTTTTTTGGCCTTATAGTAAAATTTCAAATTACTTTTTACTATTTCAGTCTGCCAATTTAAAAATTCTTTCCAAGCAAACGGAATTTCTTGCATTCAAGATATTTCAACTTTATTTAAACATTATGTTTAGTTTTAGAAGCATGTTAATGTTATAAAATGGTTTTTTACGTAAATATTTGTTAAGTCTATGTTTTCTTGTATACAGAAGTTTATGACATTACTTCATTGTTCAAGAACTAATACATAAAAACTGATATCATTTCTGTTTTCTCTCAATTTTCGCTCATAATATAAGAAAAATAAGCCATTTTGATAAATTATTGATTGTTGTTAGGTGTTAAATTAATTATTAGATAATGATGTAATATGTCAATGGTACATTGTCCAGCAGGCAGCTGTACCCAGCATCATTGATGTCTGTATACACCTAACCCAAACAACCATCAAGGTCTATTACATCATTTAGAAGACCTTCTATTTATAGAAGTCAATTCTGTGAATAATCTGATTAACTAGACTATTGATGAAGTGTGGAACCCCCTAGAAAGCCACTGTGTTAAACCTGTGAAATTTTATTCCTCCTGACAATTAGGGGCTCATTATAGATACCAATAGTATCCTGCAGCTATGGGGGGCTATAAAAGATTTTAACATCAAAGGGAGAGTCATAAAAAGTCTATTTTACAGTTAATTAAATGGTTTGTTATGTCCATCTTTGTCCAGTAAGTTTGACCACAGGCTATTGTTGTGGACAGTTATGTTGATCTGGAGATAGTAATTTCCTATCATTAGAGGTCCTGATTTTATCATAAAGAATATTAGATTTCAATGTGCAATCTGATATTGCATGCAAAAAACAGTTACATTTTCTCATGAAGGTCTCCTCAGCTAAATTGAAAATTTTTACACATGTTCCCTGGTATTGATAAATATTCCTCACCATCTGCTTTGCCAAGCTGTCTGTTCCAAATTTCCGTATTTATTAATAGTTTTGGCCAAGTTGCAGGCTTTATGGACTGCCACTGATTTACTTTTAAAGATTCCCTCAACAATTTTGGTGTAGTCTTTTCAATTTTAGTAAAAATTTGAATTTTTTGCATGCCATTTCCCCAGAATAATTGG
The DNA here is from genome assembly GCA_034783895.1 of Geukensia demissa. Classification (NCBI taxonomy): domain Eukaryota; kingdom Metazoa; phylum Mollusca; class Bivalvia; order Mytilida; family Mytilidae; genus Geukensia; species Geukensia demissa. Next base: position 3,594 of record JARWCS010163311.1, on the reverse strand, counting down.
ATACTCTCCATAAGATGAAATACTGTTATTTTTTAATTCAGAAACTATTCTTTTATTCAATCCAAGACTCTTTTTTAATTGAGTAGTTCAACTGCTTGTGTGTGTTCCATTGTGTATTTCAAATATGAATTGGGATAGACATGTTGGTGTTTTTTTGGCAAAAAAAACCCCAAATTTTAATTATTGGTGGTGGACTTTTTACTTCATGTCTCAGTTTTATGTACTTGTTAAGTCACAAGTTCTTTTAAATGGGTTTGATCCATTAAACTAGGCAGTTACAACTTCTTTAGAATGGTTTTTGCAGATGTTTTGCACTGGTCAACAGCCATTGAAAGTTTTAATTTCCTTCAGATATTTTTTCAATGACTTTGACTTCAACTTGACCCTTTCTTTTTTATTCAAACCAGATTTTCTTTGAAATGTGTTGACAATAAACTTGCAATTTCACACTGGTCAGAATTTGTATGACATCCCAGGGTATTCTGGTTCACTGGTGTCTAAACTAATAAACAGAGAGAGAACTCACCAGGGATCTAAACACCATTATACAGAAAGTGTTATTCTGACCTCAAGAAATTACAGTGTCACTCAGTTATAAACTCCATGAGTTTGTGTGAGTCCATAAAACAGTGTGTGTTGTCTACTTCATTAAACACATATATCTTGGAATTCCCACACTTAAGTTGTAAATATTTAACTGGATAGCACAATGACTTTGAGTAAGTTAATTTTGTTGGTTCTATTCTGTTTTTTATTTGGCTTTATTTAGGTACCATCAATTTACCACTTTTTCAATGTACCATTTAGACAGCTTTTTTATAGAATTATATTTTTTGGATGTTTTAGTGAAATAAAATGAAAAATTGTATGTCTTTATAGCTAAGAACTGGTTCACATTGTAAATTAGGTTACAATGTTACAATATAAAACAAATCTTCAGTCATTAAAATGAAATGTCATTTAAGATAATGAAACACAATTATAAATACAAATTGGTATGTTGTGTGTACAGATGAATTTTGAAATAAGAAAATCTGCATTTGTGTTGATCCTTGTGTCAAAGTGGGAAATTGTGTAACATCAAACAATTTTGTGAAAGAAAAATATGGTTGATATAATTCTTGCATTATTTTTTATTTTTAGCTTATGACATGTCAACACCAAGCTTTCGCCTCAGGCAGTCTGAGGCACAGAAAAATGTCTGTCGACTCCGAAATTGTATGCCTGAAAAATTCCAGACATTAGTCAGAATGCATTTATCTTTCCTTCTTGACCTGGATGGGTCTAAACTTGATGAGATGTTTTCTGAAACCAAACCTTTTGAGAGAACAGAACAGAGAAAAAGCAAGTCGTCCACACCATTCTCCAGAAAGAAAAGTAAGAAAAAAAACTTTACAAATATTTGAACCATACTAATTTGAACATCCGAACTACCAAATTAAATTTGTTTAGGATTGTTAAAATAGTTAAACTCCCTTCTTGCAGAATAAGTGATATTTTTGGTATCACATTGTCCATTTGTCAGTTATTGCAGTTGTCCAAAATTTTTCTTTAAAAAATCTCATCTCCCACTGCATGGATTGATTGGAAAATTGGAATGTAGCTTTATATAGGTGAGACATATGTTGTAAGTGATTCTGGTTGGTGCCTGATATCAAATTCCTGTTTCATGGGAACCAAATTAATTAGCTGTCTTACATTGTATGTCATATTCTGGTACTCACATAAGGTAGTAGGGGTTCTGTGTACAATTCCATGTTGAGGGTAGAACAAATGCAAAGAATGAAGAATTAACTGAAATATAGGTTCCATGTACCCATGATTTTTATAGAATTTGAGCTTATGTCACTTAATTTTAGACAATTTGATTTGGTAGTTTCCAATACCCTGGAATTAGATTTTCACATAATCCTTTTTTAGTGTTAATTAAAGAGAGTTTGAAAATGACACAAAAACAGACTCACAATTGAAGAGTAAAATCTCTATTTTTAGTGATCAAACCATAAATTTGAGAGAATTATGTAAATGTATTGTGTCTAATATGTCTTGTTTAGTGGAGATATATACCTCTATGTCTGTATGTATGTAAGAATTATTGATGTTTATGGATTATTTTATTATACTGTCAATATTATTTTATTTGTAGGTGATAAACAGACCTTGTTTGGCTCACCTTTGACCTCAGAGAATGTTGCCATTATCTACAAGTTGATAGAATTTCTGGGTAGACCTGAGAGTAAGTCTGCTCTTACACTTAGTAAATGCTGTATTTAGTATATTCTGTAATTATTTTAAAGCCTCCTCTCAAATTTGTATCATTATATGTGAAGGATGTAAAGATGGAGGTTGGCTTATAATCAAACATACAAACATTTTTAAAAGTAAAACAAGACTGTAGGTGTTATTTGTAATTTAGACTGTCCAGTTGACATTTGTACCGCATCTTCTTTTTCTATCATAAGGAAAATCTATCCTAGTCTTTAATCCTAAAGGATTTAAGTGACAATATTGTTGCCTCAGGATTTTCTAAATACAGTTTGACAGCTGTATCTTAATATATGCCATAATTGAATGACGTTTTTCTAGACATTACTATAGAGGGTTTATTTTTTTAACATTGGATAATAATACATTTTTGTAGACATTACGACAGAGGGTTTGTTTTTTAACATTGGATAATATTTTTGTAGACATTACCACAGAGGGTTTGTTTTTAAGATTGGATAATATTTTTATAGACATTACCACAGAGGGTTTGTTTAGAAAGACAGGGAATGTTGCTAGACAGAGATTGCTTAAACAATGGTTGAGCGATGGTACATTGATCTCTTTGGATGATGGAACATTTTCTCCACATGATTGTGCTACAGTGCTAAAAAATTATTTAGGAGAACTACCAGATCCACTGTTAACAGAAAAGAACTATGAAGCACATCTTCAGATAGTTGGTAAGCATACATTTCATATACTTTTAGTGTGATTTTATCAGCTTATATTTACATAATTTACAATACTGTCAAGTTTTGAACAACAAAAACAGGTTAGTATTTTTTTGCAAAACAAGTTTATTGATTAGCTGTCAAAATTCTTACTGTAAAGCCGTATAACATAAATTCTGTACCCAAAATTTTGCATGCAGTATTTTTTGTTTCAATTGTGCAATATAGTGCCAAAAATTGATGTTTTTGAAAATGTCAATGCAGTTATAAGAGGTTTTCCGAAATCTTTGTATGAAGTTAAATGTTATTGAATGAATATGAACCTGATTTACAGGCTAGTTGTTTTTAGATATTCTGCTTGGTCATGTTGGGGCAACATTCATCAATATTCAGGCATAAACCCATATATTAAGTGTTCTGAATTTGCACTTGTTTTTTTTATGGTGGAAGCTGTACCTATCTGGAAATTTTGATTTATTAAAGATGGAAGGTGATATATCCTATGTAGTCAGCTTACACCCAAAATTTCCACCTTTAATTTTGAATAATTCTTATATGATTTGCATGTACGGTAATATGCTGACATGATTGGTTGAATTGACTTCCAGTAGCATTTTTTGATTTCGTTTATTTTTCGATAGACGATGTTGACCGA